>WBMZ01001085.1:0-64337 GCA_013400975.1 Atrichornis clamosus
AAAAAAACCCCCAAACCCAAGCAGCCAACCTAACCCGTATGTTATCTCCATGAAGAACAAAAAAGAACCAAACCACAAAAACCAAAACTAGGAGAAAAGTGAAGGCGAATCATTATGTAAAAAGGCAAAGAATTACATATCAAGGGAAAACAGTGGGAGAGACAGTAAAACAAAGCACAAACAAGAAAAGAAGTGAATTGAGGCTGAGGAACAGATGAACAACATGTAGAGAGGTTCTATGTCTGCCATGACACGTGGACACATACCAGTGGACTTCACAAAGCTCTGGATTTTAGATGGCATTGTATAGCGTGAAGTTCCCCAAGAAATATCAAGCCCAGTTAGGAAAAGTCTCTGGTGGTCTAATACATCGTGTATAAAGTATTATGATTAATTCTAATGAAAACCAGTTTCTTCAAAGAAAATAATCTGAAATGGGAATACATCTCCTGCTGATCCAAAACAGCTAATCACCAAGTCAGCTAATCACCAGCTTTTCCGTACAGCAAACTGCCTCAGTGGAGATTCTGTCTTTCTCTTCTGAAGTGATTTTTTTAATTAACTTCCTCATCCAAAAATGAAGGGAGGCACAAAAATTTTTCTATATTTGAAGGCTGTAAACACTATATAAAATAAGAAATTAATGTCAATACTGCAGGGGCCTGCAACAAGAGCAAATGGATGTAGGTAAAAAAGCTGTTTTGATGCGGGTTCTATTTTAATAATCTTCCAGAACAAGGGACATAAACCCTAGAGATAAATCATACAGAAGCCTACTCTTCCTAGCTTCATATTAAACAGCCTATTGTTACTAGGAAGAGTAGGCTTCTAAGAAGATTTGGGATATCTCCTTTAGACATATTTCAAACCACCCTATAGAAATTGAGACTTCTGGTATTCTACTACTGTACAGAGCATGAGAAGCTCCTCTCCTACAATCACCATCAATACTCTCATAATCCTGGAATCTTAGAGCACACTTAGAGCCAGCATGAGATGACATCTCTAAACCTGGCTGATGTCATCTGAATATTGCCTGTATGAAAATGGTTGTCTTTATAGTGCCAGACTGGTGCCCAGATATGTCTAATCTCACGTGGACAACCTGACAGCTCAGATCTTGACATGGAACAATCACTACAAAAAAGCTAACATCAATACTATTTCCAGAGAATGAATTCAGAATAATTAATTTGTTTTATCTTTTACAAAAGATTTATCTATGTGTAGTATGGGCTTTTGAGGGACCAAGTTGTGCAAAATTCTTGGACAGCAAGTCTGCCTTTGGACAATCAGATTGCAAATGCTGAATCCAGAAATCTCTGGATTTATGTTCAACGTTCACCATTTGGTGCGAACTAGTCTTCTCTAAGAGCTGAATTTGGAGGCCCATTTGGAGGTGTGCTTGCTCTAAGCCCTCCTGAGGTGGTAAAGGGAAACTGTTTTGAGGGATTGGTCTTGCAGTTTTATTAGCATCTACATAGAGCTCTTAGAAATACGAGGCTTTCCTGAAAATATTCTCTTAGACTGGTGCTCTCCTATAGTAAAATCCATACATGTGCAGGAAGCTATATACCATTAACTCCTCTATTTGGAGATCTAATTGCAGTTTCAGTGGCATTCATCCTATTCTGGGTGTTATTCATAAAGATTAAAACACTTGCATCCTTGCATTACCTGCTACAATGCCAAGATCCCTTCCACTAAGATACTGAAGAACTAACACAAAACTCTTAACCAAACTATAATTTCCCTTTATATTACACAACAAAAAGTTCTTGATTCTAATAATCTCACATTACCAGAATGCAAACATTTAACATTAGTCAAGCAGGCCTGATGCTGCTCCATTATTACCACATTGAGTCTGGAACAGCAAAATTGTGACTTTTGCTACGCAGGAGAAAGTTCTGTAACACACAGAAGACCTCTTGCTGTATTGTCCAGTGTTTCCTATGCAGAAGTTACATAAGAACAAATCTGCATGACATGAAGTGAAAGACCACAGTTTCCATGAAGAATCAGACAGATGCACACAAGCCCTCTGCAGTTGTACAAAAGCAGAAAATGCAATCCCTTTCTGAGATGTGACAGGCACAGAGTGCAAGCACTTACGAGAAGGCAGCATATGCAGAGGGGACACAGGAGACACGAGACACACGTAGCAATGCCTGAGAGCTGATCCTTCCCCACAGACACAGCATGTAAGCACGTAGCACACAAGCACCCTGCTCAATACTTCCCAGAGGCACTAAACTTCTGACAGATTATGCAGAACAGTGTTCACACACATGATTTCCAGACATCCATGAACTGTGAAAGTAGCAACTGCACTGGAGAGAGCTCACCTGTTAAAGTCTCAAGACATACAGATACAGATTTGTAATATTTGCAGTGTTAGAGTTCTAAAGTCCTTGAAATCATCCTGGACAAAATCTGGAGACTGAGATAATACGTCCAGGAACACCTTAAAAGTTAGCTCTATGCATAAGGGAGAAAACCTAGAACTTGCAGGTAGCTTTTGATTATCCACGTGTGCTCACTAGTGGATAAGGACGTCTGAAGATACAGCCAGGTAAAACCACAGCTGATATAAGATGAAAAAATCACTAGCCAGAGCACTGCCTGGTACTGATGACTTCAGCTCTGCAACATGCATATCCCAGTATTACTTTCCAGTCTAGGGCAGAGAGGGAAGTTGGAGCATGGCTAATCCACTACCTGGATTCTTCAGCTGGTGATAATCAATAGCTGCCTGCATAGGTTTTGTCAGAAAGGATATGTGCAGATGGAAAGCATAAAATTACTGAAGCGGTATGGATAAATTAGTGAGCTTTCTGTAAAAACATACCCATTTATATTCACAGCATAGATGTATATTTTTGAGTATTTGTGGAGTAAAAAGCTTTAAAAAACTTGCTTTTACAAAGTGGAGTGAAGAATGCATATTGAACATACACAGGAGAAAAAAAATGCGATGACTTCATCAGACCATTGGGTGATTTTGGCTGGCTAAGGAACAGCTTTTCTTTTTTTTTCTCTCCCTGCAGTTGTTTTCTATGCAGTCTTCAGCCACCCTGCAAAGGAATTAACATGACACCATGCTGTGAAACAAGGAAGTACTATGCATGCATTCCCTATTAGAGCATTCACAGAATTCCCAAGAAATGAACAGCCCATCTACCTACTTGAATTTCATGTGATTTGGGGAATTTCACTCTCTTCTCTACCTCTCAAGGCTTTTATTGAGGATTGTATCTTTATTTTTCAAGCATTTAGCCTGCAACAAGATGTGCTGGCAAGGATTTTAGGTGCATAGACTTCTCAGTTGCAGTACACAGACATCAGGTTCCAAATGTAAACATCCCATTGTAAACTCATGTGGTTTAAACCGGAGAAAATACTTCAGGATCATTTTCCTCTCTTCCTTTTGCCTCAAGGTTATTGAGAAAGCACATTACATTATGCACTTTGGCTTTTAAACTTTTATTGGAAAAGACATATGATTATGCACTTAGGTTAAAAATTAGCTTTTGCAAGATCATTTTACTTAAACATCAGTAATTTTTCAGTGAAAACCTCCCTTTTGATTAAATGTGATGTAGGAATATAGATTATTTTAAGGCACAGAAATATCTGATTTTACAAGAATATTTTTAAAATAATAACATGCAGTCCCATACTTAACTGTGTGATCTTCAGAATTATTTAGCTTGTGCATGCATTTTGCAAATCCTCTTGTTTAAGTTTACAATAATTTTATATGGAACAAAATGGTAAACAACTACAAGTGCAATGCACACGCACAATTTCTTGTTACATTTAATCAAGGAAAGCCTAAGCCTGGTTTCCCCAAGGCAATGTCACAGCCTGCAGGGACTTGGGACCGTTTGCCTGTGTGTGTTACCAAGAGCCCTGCTGGTCTACTTCCACAGCAAAAAGTTTCTTTGCTGCTGTCATTGTGTCAGCATTCACTGAAAGTGGAAGTGGACAAACTCAGGCACCTTCGTTACTGATTTGGAAAAGTTAAGTAACACATAGACCAGTCAGAGTGCCAAAACCTTTCTGTAGTAGACAGTGGGGAAGATTGCTCTACAAGTAAATGTTTTTGGACCGTTCCTTGAGCTGCACAATTGCCAAAACAGTACTGTTCACTATCAGAATGGGAGGGAGGCATGTTTGCATCATGCCCTCACCTCAACAGTGAGAAGGGAAACAAGGCTCAGGACCAGCTGCACTGGTACTACATGGTGTTAAAATGGTTGATCTGATGGGGGAGATGACTTTCACCACTGACATCTGGGCTACGTGCTGGCCACTACTGCTTTTTTTTGAAGGCAATGCAGCAGGTACCTCACTGCACCATGAAGTCCTCTACCTGCAGGTCTGTGTAAGCCTCCTCCTCCCCTCAGTGCCTCTTGCAACCCCTAACCTGGGTTTCCTCCCTCCCTCACCACACACATACATGCTTATCAATACAGTGGGACATTACACCCAAGTACAGAAAAGAAATGAAGAGTATTGGAAATAACAGCAGTGTTTTAAAGTTTTTACTTGTTTGAGAGGAAAGAGGAGGTACACAAACTCTGTTCAACTAATCAGCTCATGTGAAGCAAAACTCTCTGAATTACATGATAAATCAGGAACAAAATTGTTTTATTAAGCCGCAATGTAAGCTACATTAAACAAAGAAAAAAATTCCCAGACATCAGCATATCTCTTGCTTAAACCCAGAAGAGGCAATGCAGACACAGAATAAAAGCTTTATTCTTCTCCTACCTCAGTAAAACAAAGGTATAAGAACACATCACCTCTTTGCCCTGCTTGAAGTCAGACCACCCTGTGATGAGTTTGAGCCAGCATTATATCTATGCCTTCAGTGCACCTTTGAAGATGTGGCAGTCTTTATTATTCCTGCAGTGTGTAAGAGCTATGCATAGTCAATACACATAGTGGATCCACAGCATGAAACACATTTAAGTTAAAATAAATACTTTTATAGTTCTCTCATACCAAAAGCAGAGGAATTTATCTATCTACCAGAAACTGTATATTTGCATTTACCTTAAATCTCACACAACAAACCAGAAAAAAAAAAAAAAGCTAAGGGCACAGTTTACTGTGGTCTAAATAATGACCTTTCCTATTTATTAAATCAGAGCTGTTGAAATAGCTTAGAGCACGAATTAAGCCGGAACAGAGTTTCAGACATTTAAAAGCACTTCTTTTCTACTGCAGAGATGTAAAAGCACTTCAAAAAGATGAGAATTTGCAACATTATGGGCTAGTGAGGGATGAGGGTTATTAGGTTGCCTATTCTGTAACTTCTTGTCCCAGCTAGTCTGCACTTGTGAGATGCAAAAGGTCCAACTTACAAACACCTGATGACATAGGCTTATACTGAAAATGCTGAGAGAGCCCATCTGTCCCATGCCAATGACAGCAAACACCAGTTCAAACCACATGTCTGCCCGCACTTGGACACTGAGGGGCTTCAGAGTTTTCTGGAGGGCCACTCAAGCAGAGGATATCTGTGCCCTCGGTGCGATGGTATAGACCCAGAGAAATGCGTCAGTCACCTTCACTCAATCTCTATTCCAGTTCCCCAGAACTATATCCCGTTGCTGCCAGAGGCAATCGTGAGCTATGCTCAAGCCTCCCATTTCAAGGACAAAGAGGCAGTACTCAGCTTGCAGTCAATACTTCAGAGCTCTGGGTCAGAGGAGGGAAAGAGCAAAATAAAGAGAAAACTTGTATTTTACTTAGCCAGCATCTGCTATGAAGATGCTGAAAATTATGATGAGGTATTAAGTGAAGGTCACAAGGCTAATCTAAGACTATAGAGGGAGAAAAACAGATGGGGAAGGGGGAGGGAGAGAGAGAGAGAAGGAGAGAGCACGAGCACTGCAGCAAAGAAGCTACACTCAGCCAATATACGCTGGCACTTACCATAAAAATAGAAAGATCCAAAGAGAATCAGATTAAGGATCCTTTTTATCTCTCTTCAATAGAAAGATTTCCACATGAAGCTCTGAACACAGCTGTCCAGGGAAAAAGCAAGGTAATATGACGATACACAGAAAACACTAACACACAAACGGTAAGTCCTTTCACAGCCTTTGAAAAGCTGCAAGCAGTTTGTGCCGAAAAGCCAAAGGTAAGAAGTCTGAAGAGGACTCCTACATAACACTGCAGCTAAACCAGACTGCTGGATTTCCAGTCACTCACACCGCACTGTTTTCATCTTCATCTCACCATTACTTACATCCTAGAGGTGGGCTTGGGGGTGGGGATAAGAGATTTCTCCTCCAAGTGGAAAGGATGACAGAAACGGCATCAGCATTTTTAATCAGTCGCTGGGAGTACCCAATCAGAGGAACTGAGCGGTGGCAGCGTGACAGTTGTCCAAGGCAGGGCAGCCCGACGCGCCAGCCTCCAGCGCGGTCCTGCCTTGCACGAGATCTCTGAGCGCCGAACCCGCCGCGCAGCCCCAGCGAGGATTTCGGCACCCACAGGCAAACACACAGCCTTCATGCACTGAGTCTGCTCCTCCGAGCAGCAGCGCTTAGAAAGCCACAGGCTTTCCTGGGTCGCTCTTCTGACAGGCTGTTTGCTGCATCCGTGCAATAGCACAGAGGTAAGAAAAGTTCGGAGGTTTAAATATCAGCCTCATTTAATTTGCAATTTTATTATCCAGTACCTTCCCTATGTAAAACATACATTAATCATTGCTTCCTCTTCAAAGGTATCTTTTTGAAGAAAAAAGAAGTCTGTGAGAGGTTTTACACCACAGTCCCATTGTTGTGAACTGCCTTTTTAGAGCCAGTGCTAGTTTTAACATGACATCACAGACCCCAGACAGCATCAAATCCACAGAAAATACACAACAAAACCTCCTCGCCCGTCACCTGTCAAGATGACAAATGGATTAATTGATTTGCTGCTATCTACCATACTATTTGACACCAAAAATAGAGGAAAAAAGAAAAGAAGACAGACCTCTACTTGATTTCCAATAAAGATATTTGGCTCTTGGAGACAAGTATTTCCATGGTATTTAACCCATTGGACCAATTCACACAGAAAAGTAATGCAGTCAGCTTTAAAGCTGCCAAGCACCGTAACTTTCAGGGGATGCTCCTGATTCCAAGATACAAATGCCTGCATGTGACTAGGGGGAGAAATTCCTCCACAGTGGAGGAAGACTAAATACAGCATGGAAATTTGTGTTTACTTAAAGTAACCACTCTGCCAGTAGACAAAGTTAGATGCTTACCTTTTCAAAACATTTTTAGAACAGTGAGTCCTGAATTTCTGCTGTATCATGAAGTAATCATGAATACCATCTATCTGGTAATCACATTTCAGAAGATGAAAAGGGTATGTAGTGTAAAGGGAGAGCATGGGGAAAACAGACATCAAAGCATTCCCAGCAGTGGCACCCATATTACTTGATCAGTAACAAGTACTTGTAGATCACACCAGGTAACTACGTGAGCCTATCAGGGAAAAAGGGGGCCTAACAACAACAACATTTAAAATAATTAGTAAATCAGAACTTCTACATCCTCAAGCACAGAGTAACAATCTAAGGTGTGATTTAATGCAACTAATCCATTCCAAAGTGTTTGAAAGTATGGATATAGTGCAAGAGCTTACAAATTCCAGTAGCAGCAACAGCAGAATGCCAGGCTGACATCCCATGTTGGTCATAAACAAAATTACATTTCTGTTTGGTTTTTTTCTCTTTTGTTTTGGTTTTAGTTTTTTTTTAAGGAAAAAGCTTCTCCCCTCAGATGACAGTACATTGGAAGGTCCATTACCTTCTTATGTTTTATTTATATTTTAATAAGCTTGTTTCATACTGTCAACAGAACATGCATGATATTTATTCCTCCCTTTTCATAAACATAATTAGTTCAAAAAACATTAGATAACTGCTCATGAGGGAGTAGGCATGGGTCAAGGCAGATTAAAAGAATGATAAAGGAGGGCGATTACCATTTACAAATAATGTACATAAGACCTAAACAGAAAAATAAGACACATCTAGATAACCAAAAGTAAAAATATAGCCAATATAGGAGTGAACACAAGAAAAGGAGGAAGCAGCAGAAGAAAATACATTTAAACTACACATTAGGCTTTCAAAATACACTGCAATGCTAGCAGAAAGATTACTATTTGACACATCACATGCTCAGTGAAGTAGGCAGTTTCTGTTTGATCCAAGGGCTTGTGAGCCTTCCCAAATTGTTCAAGCACAGCTCCGGTGCCTGGTATTGAGGAGGTTGAGCAACAAAAAGCAGGAAAGTTTCTGCTAACTATTACCTGAAGGTGACTGAGGAAAATCAGCACTTGATACTGCTCAGCTTGAATACCCTACAACTTTCTGATTTTTCTATTTTTAGTATGTGTTAAATTGAAGTGCTTTCTGTTATCAGATTTTCAGCCTCTACATTGATCTACTGAGAATTGGCAAAAATCCCTCCTTAGTTGTCCTATTGGTAAATGGTGATGTTTTCTGATCTATTGCCCTGTCACATGGCTCTTTTGCAATTTTTCATGACCTTTTCTATTAGCTCAATTGGGAATTTAAACAATTTTTTTTAAGACCAATTAAAAAAGTTACCTTTCTATTTATTTAAAATAATTTAATTTATGGTTTATAATTAGAAATTATTGAGTGAATACTGGAATAAAGTATTTCAGGTTATGATATCATTTCCCCCTTAAATACAGAACAGAAATATTTACTGAATACTTCTACTTTAAACATTCTCATGGAAAATTCTATTATTTCTACATCAGAATTCTAACAGACCAACACATTCTGAGTAAAAAATCAATTCCTAGCATACTGTCTTTCCTGGTTTTAAGAGGCACGTTACTTATTTTCTACTAAATTAAACGTGCGTTAATATTCATTGTTGTTAATAGAGCAAATATTCCTTCTATTTTATAATTTTTGTCTTACAGTCATGAAATTAATATATTTTTCTTCATAAGATTTCATTCTTCAGCATGTCATTTCATTGGAAAAAGTAAAATATTCTTAAATGACTTTCAGATAAATAAACAATTTATAATTATTAAAAAGTGACTTGATTTTCCAAATCTCTTACCCGTGAAACAGGACTTATCAATATCAATTCAAGAAGAAATTTTATCAATCTCTTTTTCTAGAAAAGTGGGTGGTCCACAAGCTTTTGTTCATGTTGCTGCTGCATCATTTGAAATTGGGTAAAGGAGGTTCTGAACTACACTTGCAGAGGGAAAGGAAGCTAAAAAGTATGATGGACTTCAAGAAAAAGTTGTTAGTTAAGCAAAATCAAATTGACCACTAATAAAAAATAACAATCCATACAGCCTTTTCTGGAGTACTAAATATTTTGGGAGAGAGGAAAAGAGATTAAGTAATCATCTAGATAGACTTGCATTTCTGCGATGTAAGATTAAATCTGACGCAGGTGGGAAGCAGTACAGAACTGACAAGATTGTGCGGATAGAAACGGCTGCTGCTCACTAAGGCATCTTTAATTCTAAGAAAAGATCTTCTAAAACTTTTGCTATAATAATTTAAAAAAAGAAAAAATTCACAAAATAACAAACAACAAGCACATTTTTAAATGAAAAAGCCAAAACTTCTGTCAGAAAAGCTGATCATAAAACCCCCCCAAAACTCCCAAACTTATATTTCTAAGCCATCTTTTGGGAGAAAAATTAGTAATGGTCATGTTTGCATTCCAGAGACTTTATCTAAAAGGAATTTATATAGAGAATAATAGCAAACTGCTATTTAGGGATCGTTTCACCTATGGAGAATTTTTCTAGGTTTTTTTTTACAAGAAATGATTCTAGATAGCTTCACTGTGACTATCCATGTACCCACATGTGACTTATGTACCCACATTTGTAAAACAGAAGACCAAACAAAAACTCCCACATCTAAACACCATGGATAACCACGACAATGTCCAATAAGGGAATAAACTGAGGTCTACTTGTCTTTTACTGCCAAAACTTAGATCTGCTTTTCCACCCTCTCAATAGGAAAAAGAAAGAGGGTTTTAAAATCCTGTGACAACATTTCCTGTCAACAGGGTAGGAATTTAGCATGGAAACAAGAAGAAAAAAAAAAACTTCCTTAGAGCAAATGGTGGATTTTATGGAAGTTTTTAAGCACTGAATTACCGGCAGCAGAAGATGGTGAGATCCAAAAGTTGGTGAAGATTCAGAAATAGCAGAAGAGCACAACAAGTCTTAACCAAAGCAAGTAAAAAAAGTAAAATAAATATGTTCTTCAGATATGGATCCCCAGACACCTTTCAGATTGTGGACTAGACAGGAGTGGTAGGAATTTTTTCATCTGCAAGGAGACGGGCCCATTACATCAGGTCACACAGCAAGAGAGGCTGTGATACTGAGCTCCTCAGAAGAATAAGGAGAAAGATGACATGTAGAAAGCAGAGGGCCACCTTCCAGGAACAGACAGACCCCCAGACACTTGTGAGGGCTTCCAGTCCACTGCTAAAGCAAGCGGCTTAGAGCTGTGTCAGACCTCCTGTCAAATGGACGGTGACCATATACTAATCCTTCAACTTCATGAAAGGGAAAAAATGAACTGAAGATAATGCTAAAGCAGAGAGGAAGGACCTAGCATAGGTAAATTATCAGAATAGCCCCAAAAGAGCATCCCCTGGTAAACTGTGCCCTGTGTTGCCAGTGCACTGCTGGTTCTGCAATACTGTGTCATAGCCGTACCCACCCCTGCTTCTAGAACAATTTGCAAAATAGATGGTGAGAGGATTTGCAAACAAAACATTAAGAATGTAGCACAGGGATATGGGAGAAAGCATTAGAAGCCACGAAGAGGCCACTGAGATTTGGAAGGCAAGTCCTTTAGGGTCAGACCCCCAGCAAACAAAAAGCCATTGTCAGTTGGGGGATTTATGTGCACACATGCACATGTGACAAGCATTTGAGAGCTTACAATAGCAGAGAGTGTTGTTGAGCATGTAAACACTTGGCGTGTTCACTGCTAACCTTTAAGATGTTTAGATAAAGAATCATTTAAATTAAAACCTAGTAATTAAAAATGCATGATCTGTGTGAAGAGGTGAAGTGTTTAATTAACTTTTGATTTGAAGTTTACCATACTTTTATTAAAGAGTAGGAATCTCATTTGAAATAATAAAAATGTAAACTGATGTAAACTGTTCGTGTTTCCAGTGTGGGGACTGGACAAGATGATTTCAATATGCCTTCTAACGTTAATTACTCCACAGCCCTAAAACACCCCACCAAACCCCAAGAACAATCAACCAAAGAAGCCTCTCAAATAGAAACAAACAACAATAAAAGTGTTAGTGATAACCACTAAATAATAATATCCACTGATGAACATACACGTACATACGCACATCATAACCAAAGAGCCTGGATTTCTTTAACTGGTATTTCAGCAGAGTCAAGAAAAGAAGAGATTTTTGTACTGGGTTCTTTCTCCTAACACGGACCTGTATAAAAGGGCTCATACTGAGAAGTTTCAAAAGTTGGCTGATCAGGCTATGAGAAGTGACTCCTCTTCATGATGACTTTTTAAATACCACTGAGCCACCTACTGAGGCTGGGCTGAGTTCCCCATGTCCTAGTCCTTTACTGAAGTTTAAAGGAGTTTTTCTTCTATAAAAATATTTTAAGTGCATCTTAGAAATATTAATAGGATTAAGCATTCTTTCAGAAAATGAAGGTATTTTTAAAATTAACTTACTACTTAATTAGCTCGTTTATTATTTCAGCTCATTCAGAAGCACAGATCATTTTCAGACATTCAACTTTTAAAATGTTGGGAATGCAACAGAAATAAACTGATCACGAAACTCATTATTTATTTGAGTTCTCCAACTTTTCATGGATTTTAAATGTAATAAAAAGAACTTCTAGAAGTGTCACTGTTAATAATCCTGTTGGATCTCTATAACACCGAAAGCAAGAGGAAATGAAAAGAGAAATCCTGAAGTAGTGTATATAGTTGAAACTATACTTATAAATGCATCAATCCAGGGGACATTTATAAATAATACCAGCCACTGACAACAGCAATTCAAAACAAACTTTTAATAGCAGCTTGCATCCCCCTGTAAAATACCTTATTAAAAGAGCTCAAAAGAACTGGGCTCCCACCAAGAAATAAATCATATCACATGGCATTTAGGACCTAATGCAACGGACAAAATGCAATAAAATTAGTACCTCTTTGTGATGAACTCAGTATTTTGTGTGTATTTACTAATGACTATCTCTGCCTATACTACAGTGATACATAAAAACCTGTAAAAAAAAAATACACAATATTTTTAGACCACTGTTGATTCTCCAGTGTAGAAAGAGCCTAAAAGTCTCAGCACAACAGTTTCCTCAACTTGGCAGGTAACCTGAAGAGTTATAGTGAGGAAAAGAAGAGAAAGGTTTTTTACAATATTTTTACCGATTCTTCTGTCTTAGTTAAGTGAAGAATCTTTATGATACAGTGCAAGCTATTTTGACTGAAGCAGACAGAAGTGCTTTATTTAATTCTTGCCTTATGAAACCCTTGTATTGATATCCTTCCTCCCCCATTAATTTAGATGGATTTCTTTTTTTTTTAATGTAGAAAAAGTAATTTTGAAAAAAAAATTCAAAACTGTTTTTCAAATTTTCAAAATATATTTTTGGAAGAGAGACCTTGTAAAAGAATGTTTGTAGTGTAACATTGTGCTCTGCCATCCAGCTTCAGCACCTATACTGGGAGCTCAGTGGGAAATTAGTAACCTCAGGGCACCTACAAGCCAAATATGCAGCACAATAATTCATGGAATTAATCATAGAGCTGCTGCTTAGACACACAGGACCAGTCAAGCAAGTTTTGGGCAACCTGTCACGTGTCTGAAAGTTTAATCTAGGGGAACAAAAGTATGCAAAATACCAAGATTTTGAGAAATATCAGTATTTCCCAAATGAAGCAGCTCAGTCTGAAAGCATCAAAAGCAAAAAGGCACTGATATTGCATCAGTTCTGCTTGGCTAAGATCATTTACTAGATTTCATCTGTATTCACGGTTTTAGTTCCCATTTTCCCCTTACACACACACACACACACACATACAAATCCCTTCTAGTGAAGAACTTATAACTTGCCTTTTTTTATTATTTTCATTGTAACTGCTGTTACATTTAATGTAAAAATATTTCACCCTTTCTCCTTTGTAGTGAAGAAAAGGAAACAGCACTTGCTGGCAAAATGGAGACACCTACACATTGATGTGCCAGCCCTGGAAGACATGGCCCATATCCCACACAGTTCAACAGCAAGATTCACAAAGAAAATCCATATGTGACCCAACAAAGCTCTCTCTGTAAGTGTCTACAAAGAATTGATATTGATATCTGGAGCTAATGTTCCTTTAGGTCTTAAGCAAGTTTCCTGAGACTCCCATAAACCATACACAAGGAAAGAAGATTCAAGGGACATGAATATCCCTGGTGGAAAAAGCTGTTGTCCTACTTAAAGATTTGATAACTGCTGCTATTACATGAAACTAAGACTGGATGGAAAGATTGCTGACTAATGTGCTGATTGCTCTGCTGTTAAAGCTTCGTGCAAGCAGCAGTGTCCAGCTGGCAGTAACGATACGTCGCAATGCTCCATCTGCAGCTCCCCACACGCACACTGTGCGGGGAATGTCCTGGGAAAAGTACAGGAGATAATTGGGCAAGAGAGGCTGGAAATACAAACCAAACAAACACTTCTTGCTTATTGTGATGCACCCTCAGCTTCCCCAATACCACCAAAGACTGATGACTGACCAGTGCATTGGAAGAATTTTCTTCTCTTTGTTCTTACATTTATTTTAGGGTTTAAATATTACTATCATCTGAAGTAAAACACTATTTGGAGACATTCCTGAAAGCAGGAATAAGTTTTCTATGCAGATGTGCTCTGATTCTCTTTTCCTGTCTTAGACTGAGAAAGACTCTTTAAATCAACATATCCTCCATATTGACTTTTTGACACACTCCGTGCTTTCTAGAGCCACAGATTCAGAACAACAATTTTCTAATGCTGGTTTTTTTTTCTCTCACTTTTATTCTTAAGACATTTGGAGTGCTAGTGTGGCCCTGGAAGAAAAAATTGTTTGCTTATTCAATTAATTGCCATTTCCACACTAAACAAAGACCATCAGAAAGGAAGTGACTTAAGAAAATAAGATCACCATAAGCAGCTGCAGAGCAAGAAGTAATGACAAGCCAGAAAAAAGATCATTTTTCACCTCTACATATGGGACACCAAATGAGACTCTGATCAATTGGCTGAAATAATCTATGACATGCAGAAAATAAAGCAAACAAACGATTAATATCAACTTTTACTATAAAGCTCTTTTTCTTTCCTTTCACCTTCCTTCCACACATTTTTGTCACTTTATTGCCTGGGCCTCAGAAAGGAAGATTTTGTTAAATTTCTAAATGCAGTAGAACATTTAGTCTCATAGCCATAGACTCAGAAAAACACAATGTTAACTTTAAAGGGAGTAAAACACAGTGTACGGTTAAAGTCAGAAAAGCAGCTTATATTTATGCTTTCATATGTCCCCAATTCAGTGTCAGGGTCACACTGTCCTGATTGCTGCCACTAAAGAGTGGACTAGAAGAAAGCGAGATGTGTTTTGCTCCCCACTCTCTTCAAATTTATGACTGGTTTCCCCTTCAGAGATGCCAAATCAGGTGATAAATTCCTGACTAGATGAAACACCTCAGTTTTCTGATCCCAGCTTTGATTTGACCAAAGAAATTACAGAAAAACCCTCCATCCTCAAGTCAGGTCAGTGAGGAAGGTGGCAGAGAGACAACCACCATAAGCACCATGGGCAATACCCAATGCCCACGTTCTGTCCTTTGGCTCCACTGAGCTTCCTGCCCTTTCCAGGCACTTACATGGAGCAGTGTGCTTTTGCCACCTCTGTCTGGGCAGGTGTGGGAGTGAGCTGAAGTAGGTTGTCACGGGTCAACCTGCAGCTTCCATCGCAGCAGTGCCAGGCTCAGATCACCTCAAAAAGTGCTGCTGCTCCTTCCTTCTCCTTCGTGGTCTGTCCTGCCACGTGTACCCCCATGACTGCTCTGCCCCTACTGAGGCAGCTGTGCTTTCCCAAGGGAAAAGGGGCTGCAAGCCACAAACTCCTCTAAAGAGATGGCAATGGCACTGCCAGAACAGAACAAGAGTCTCCTCAGTACAAAAATCAAAGCCTCTCAACAGACCAACATGGACACAAAGCCATTACAGTTTCTACAGTACCTTTTTGAAACAAGACATGAGGCAGCCAAGGAAGGATTGAGCTGGTTTTCCACAACCTCTGTTTGTGAGGACACACGAATCTATGCCAGACAGCAAGATTTCTCCCTGTAACTTGGCTTCTCATGATACCAGTCCTTAAACTGTCCTTGTAGTTTGACAGGTGCCCTTTTCAGCTCCCAAGTGGCTGCCTATATATACTGGCTGTAATTGGAGGAGTAACGTACATTACGTTTGCCAGCTTCTTTGGGATTCATTTTTAATAACAAGATTGAAAAGGTGAAAGCAGTACAAATTTACTCTGTCAGAGCCAAAAGCTTGTTTCTGATGGCAAAGTTGCAGAGAACCTAAACCTGTTTTATAAGATGACAGAACCTTCCCTGAGCTGTCTTTTGAAACTCCTGAAGCACCTTTTTTGCTGTGGGGGGAAAAAAATGGGGCACCTGCATCCACCCAGAGCTGAGCTCTGTGGGCATCCCAGAGGCTGCTGCACTAAACCACTTACCTCATGCCCAAGAAGAGCGTCCCAGCTCCCACACCCACATTTATTGGCAGCTTCCTGACCTGTTGTTGTTCTCAACCACTTTTTCACAAGCAGTAAAGCCACTCCTGACTTCACTTTCCTTTACAAGTAGAGCTCCCATTTTCCAAGTTTTATCCCTAGACTCCAGAATATGAAAGCACAGGAGTGAGGTCCAGTCTGGCCCTGCAGCCCCTCTGACCATAGAGTGCCAGCATGCTCTCTAATATATTTCTCCAAGCTTAGGTAACTTTTGAGGTATTTTCAATGCTCTCAGGGCCATCTCACTTTTTTTGTAAATAACAAACCATCTGGAATACTTGTTGCATGCTTACCTTACAAAAATTTCCATTGTTCAGCCTACTCTCAGCCCTCCACTGGGACCAACCATATTGCAGAATAAATCATAGGAGACAAGTCCGAGCTGTAAAAGAAGCCTTTCAGGTGTCCCACTGACTCCCAGTTTGGAGAACTTTGTACTTCTAGTACGGACTAACTTCCTCAGTACACCTCCCTCTAGACACAGCTGAGTCAAGCACAGAGTTCCTCAGCCGAAAGTCATTATAAAATAAAATGAAGAGGGAAAAACCTTCTGAAGTTTCAAAGTGGATGTCAATCATCTGAAGACTTGAAGATTTTTAAATACACGTGAGTGTTTCTGCAGGTAACCAGCATGGCAGAACTTCAAAGTTTCTCAAGAATAAAAGCACTGAGACTTAAGTACAACCTCTTGGCAAAAAGTTGAAGTGTTAGTAAAGGACTTTGTTTCTATTTCAATGCAGACTAAATTCTTTCATTACTTAAGCTGCCAAAACATTTTTTATAAATAAAACCTCCCAGAAGCCTTCTACTGACAACTTTCCTTCCAACCAGCAAAGGTGCAATCTGAGGTTATTTGCACAGAAAATCAAATGCCTTGGCTAGAGCAGCATCAAACAAGATCCTGAGCATTCAGGACCTAATTGATCAGAACATTTGAACATTAAACCTAAAGCACATGAAAGTCCCACTGAAGTAAAAGGTTTACTTGTGTGCTAAAAAACACACATTTGCAAAAAATATTTTGCTAGGTCATCCATCATGGTCTCAGCAGTCTTTATGATTAATTAGCTTATTCCTTCAAGAAAATTAAGGGCCTTTTCAGAGGACTGACGGTAAGGTCTAGACCTTAAATATGTTTTGTTTAGAAAAGCAAAAAATAACTAGTCAAATAACTTTGCCTAATGTAAATGTGAATAATCAGATATTAGTATTTTTAGACTGGTTTACCAACACATTTACACTGATTAACCATTTATTTTTCCCAGAAGTGCTGTCCATAAGGACATATTAATACAGAAATTAGCCCAGTTTATTATATTAATATATTTGCCACCATCATGGAAAACTCTAAATTTATTAAGCAAGTGCACTGTGGAAAGCAAGAGCATCTTTACTTTGTATAAGCAAGGAACAGATTGAAAGAAATGGATTAATTTAACACAAAAATAAGTGTATTATATGCAACAAAGCAAATATTTTTGAAAAGCTAACTCCTGCATACAAAGCTGGAGGGTTTTTTTCTTAATTTTTTAAAGACAACCATGCATGGGATATGCAGAGTCAAATGTTTATTTATCATATAAGTGTTGAAACAAGCGTAATCACATTTTAAAATGAAATATCAAAATATCAAAACTGCAAACAATCATGTATGCAAGCAATTTCTAGACTACTGACATGCTTGAAGTGTTATGCATTGTTAAGCTGCTTCAGAATAAAACCTAAATCAGTGTAAAACAATATTAAGAATAAAATAGTTCAATCAAGTCTTTCAACAGTCTATGTCAAGTCTCCCCACTTGCCAAAGAAAATTTTAAACAATATGCATGAAGACAAAAAATGAGACTTTTTTCTCTGAGCCAAACTCTCCTCTGTATATGCCTGAGACTCATAGACATGTTCTGAAGAATTAGGAAATATGATCCTATAGTCTTCGACTAAAAAAAGTTTTATCAATAAAAAAGTAAAAACGTGTCTGATTGCTCTTGAGACAGAGGTTTTTACAAACATTTTACAGAACCTCAACAGACCCTGTCAACTTCAAAACAATATCACAGCAAAATCTTAGAGTACTTTCCACAGCTAAAGAAGGAAGATGAGACTTCGAAAGTCCATAGGATGTAGTGAATGTAGATGCAGTTCTGATCAGCATTATCACCTGATCAGGAAATTATACACTAAAATGTATAATATTAAAAATGGAGTAAGATAGACATTTCATTAACTTGGATAAAGGATTTATTGATAGTAGCAGAGAATTAAAAATTCCTTATTTAAAGAAAAAACTATGTATTATCAGTCAGGTTTATGTGCATGAAAATTTATGTTTACTTTTTTTTCACAGTTGGATTTACTATTATTTTAGTATTCAGTTAAGTTGTTTAAAATAAGAGTGAACAGTGTGTTCATGGAACAAGAACAGTATCACTGTGCTTGTGAATCTGAAGATAATATAATGACTGTATCTGAAAACATGCACTGAAACTACCTCAGTCCTGTACCAGTTCTCCTATATACATACGCCCTTTAAAAGAGAATTTCAGATTTCTGCGAAAACAACCTTACCTGTTATTCTGAAGTGTCTCAGAAGCTGTTTTACTGAAGCTTGTATCAGTAAATTCCCAGATATTTGTGTAAAACCATCTTTATTCAGTCATTACAGGTTATTCTGGTTCAGCTTTCAAATATTCATTGCCTGATTCATATACCTGAGCTCAGAAAAACCTTGACTGACAGAATTTCAATAATATTTTTAATAAAAGCTTTTAAAATACCACAAAACTCAGGGTTGCTAAGTTATACAAAGACAGTGTTTCTGGACCAAGAGCCCACAGTGTGCATGAATAACTTCAGTGAGATCATGAGACTGTGCTGCATGTCTGGATGTTAACAAACACAGCTGTTTATTTCTGCAAATGTCCGGTTTTAGCCACTGGTTTATACACAGTATTTTCCACATATTCTTTGAAGCAATTGGCCTTTAAGCTTGATGCATGTCCAAAGAGTTGTTAAGCATTGAATTCTTTTGCCATCACTTCTATTTGCATGTTCTAGCCTTATATAAAAACCTCATTTCAGCAAAATGGGTTCCTATTTTGCTGAAATATGTATTTTTCGTACTTTAAAATGTAAATATCATACTTTGCAGTTTCCTCCTATCCATCTTATAAAAAGTAAACTGAAGAGCAGAAGAGGATGTGAAAGAAATACAAAAAAATAGCATGGATATTCATTGTAATCAGAACTCAGTACAAAGTATTACCAGATATACAACCTCTTCATCAAAAGCCTGGTTTCCACGGTGACCAGCACATCGTCTGCTGGTTTATTTTTTTAAAAATCTAGCTCTTTTATGTCACCCATCCCCAAAATTAGGACAGAAAATAAGCTCCGAGAAATGTGATTTTTTTTCCCTACAGTATCTAAACCAAGTGGAGGACTTAGATGCCCACACAGCACCAGCATAATGTACTGTTCTTTTTATCTAAAGCTCTCCCATCCAACACAGTTACTAGTAGCTACTCTAGTTTAATAAAAATGTTCATCAAATATTTTATTTAAACCATATGGATTACAGTGACAAGCAGGCGAACCGCTGCTCAAGCTCAACATGATCCACCTTTAAACTGTGTAGGAACTATCCTAAAATTTGGTGTGCTGGATCAGTCTAGAAGCCCTCTAGTCCACTTGATGAAGTATTGTTTTCCCAGTAATAGCGAGACACCGTAATTTCTGCCATCTTTATAATTAAAAGCGATTGCTTCTTCCCTCACCCTATAAACTGAACCATTGTATCCTGGTAGCCATGAGAGAAGCCTCATTCTAATCAGATAAAACCAAGTTGAGCTCATGATTTCCTAAATATACCAAAATAGCTGATCTTTACTTTTGCTATTTCCACTTAGTTTATACAGTCATTTCCCCACTTGCTACTCATGATATTCAATATAAAGAAAGATTAAAAGGCCTTGTGCCTCGTCTCCTTGCATAGAAGGGAGTGCCTATCACTGGACCAGTCAGATGCCTTTCTTGTCCCTGTAGTACCAGTTGTAACAATGCACACAATTCCCAGCTTGTACCTAACTGAAATCACCAGTGAAACCTTTTCACTCTGTGGTTACGTAGTAATCAATATTTATATAGTATAGACACAGCTTATTTCTCACTGCAAATTTCATCCTCTATTCAGCTGCCCAGCACACTCAACATTTAATTCAATCCCACGTCCTATTTTTAACAATGACTCATTTAATTTCATCCTCACCCTCTTGCAGTCTCAGTTCAAGACTATTATGTAACTCAAATCAGTAAGATATACAGCTACAATTTTTTGCTGTTACAGATTCATTGCTCATAATTTCTGCCAAAGATGCCTTTTATTTTAAGAATGTTTACTAATACAGGTTCTCCACTATCAGCTGTATTAAAAACAAAAGAGATAATACTTTGTTTAACCTAACCTGAAGATCACCTAGAGATGTCTGATTTCTGCTCTGACTCGATAAACACTACCCTTGTGACCATGCAGAATAGTTGGATGACGGCTCCACCTCTCTGTTTCTCCTCTCTCACCTACTGTACACAGGATGGCATGGAGTAATATCTGCCTAAGAAAAAAATAAGAGCCTGTTTTCAGCAAGCTTGAGGTACAACCTGTTTTTGTATTTGTGCACAGAGCTGTACTAACACTCTCCCTTCACCCACAAAATTAATTTCCAATAACTTATTTTCACTCTTCAGTATTTTCCTCTTAAAAGCTGAAGTTTATGGAGGATATGAATGACAGTATTTTTGGCAAGGGAGAAAGAGGCACCCAGGGCAAGCACTTAAAAGGATAAGAAAAAGACACATGTAGATACTTGTGCATGAGGTGTGTTTGCAGTTTTTAGTCCTGATGTGGAAAAGATGACTGGGCTTTGAGAACTTGTCATTTGAAAAGCAGCAATTACTTCTGTAACCCCAGAGTGATGTCTGATGTGTGCATTATTTGGTTTTCTTCCTATGCAAACAACAGGGAATAAAGTACCCATTTCAGGAGATTTCTGCAGCTTTATTTCCAAGACTGAAGGGAAAAATGAAGTAGGAAAAACTGGACAAAAGGAAGCACAGACAGAACAGAGAGAGTAGTTGTATATTTGAATAACAATTTTGTTTATGCTGCAGTGCAAGTGAGTCTTTCCATTGATTCCAACAGTGTTTGAGTTTCAAGCTAAAACTCACTATTGAGGGGGCTCCTGTAGTCTGGTAATAAAGATTCAACTAGGAGCATGTCAGTAGACGTACAAGTTCTGTCCAAGGTTTTTTTTTGTCCTTCAAAATAAATTCTACTCGGTCTTTTCAACCAAAAGACATTGCTTGGATATAAATGCTTAGACTTAAAGCAATCAGACACAAGCACAAGCAGCAAAGAATCTACCGGCCACCAGATCAGCAAGTGCCAAATAAACATCCTGCTTACCCGTCATGGAAATGGGCTCCCAGCTGGAAGCTGGCCACAGACTAGCTCTCTGCAGCGTGGTGATCCACCCTCCCCTTGACACTAATCAGCAGCCAGGCACCTCCACGGGCTTCCTCCACCCTGACCAAGTGAGAGCCCAGGCCAAACAACGGCTCGCTGTCCTTACTGGTCTCAGTTTCAACCGCTCCTAAAGTCACAAGCGAAGCAAAGCACCTCGCCTGTGATTCAGGGGTAGGAAATCACTTCTCTTGCAGCAGACAGCACGAGAGGAAAAGCTACATACATGCAGCTTCCTCCAGCTGTCACCTCCTCAGAGCTGAGTAGAAGCAGGCTGAGGGCAATAAGAGATACATAGCTGGAAACTCCTTTCCCCTGGAAACTCTATAAATGAGGAATGCAACATAGAAAGAGAGAAAAAATTCACAGTATGTACACAAAATAAAGTACTGGGTAGGAAAGAAGGAAAATAGGAAGAGCTTTTCAGAAGTATACAATAAATATTAGGGGAATGACTAAAGAAGAAGAAATGCAAAAATGCAAGGAGTAAAAAGAAAACTACAGTAATTGAAAGTGTAGACAGGACTGCATTTTTCAAATTGGTAACGCCAGGATTTTTTTCTGGAACTCGATTTTCCTTCTTTTGATGAGGGGAGTGATGGGATACAAGTCTTGGTTACCTTAAAGCAAGATTTAAAGACAGAGGCAGAAAATAAATAAGGGCTTTACTGGAGCTGTTGTGAACAATTCATTCCATTTTAGTGATACAGCTCTTCCTCTCTGTCTCAGCCTTGTACTGCAGTGCTACACATGAATGCTTCCCACTTGACATCTGAAACTCTTGATAAGTCCTTTCTCTTTCAAAGGAACAAGACTTCATTATCCACAGAAAAATGAAACAGCTCATTAAAAAGTCATTGGAAAACAATAAAGAAAACATAGTAGCTGGCTTTTTTTTCCGGGTTCATGTTCTTCAACATGGCCATCAAAAGCAGATTTATTGGAAAGTTCTTTCTTTTTTTTTTTTAATAATTTTTCTGCTCGAAGATGTATCAGTTACTCACAGATAGAACATTCCAAGGTTTAACTGTGCTATATTCTCTAACGAAAAATAAAACAAAAAGCATTCTATTGTTAGACAATTTCTGTGGAAGTAAAGTTAGGAAAAGTCCTGTTTTGACACTGGAAAGTTAATGAGAAGATAATAGATACTAATTTTATGCTAATCTTTTACTAGTGGCTAGGTTATAAAATATGCCAGGTAAATACACTGTTCACAGGGAAAGGCATGTCATTGACAGGAGAATAAAACTGATTGTTGTTTCATACAGCATCAGTAACCCTTCTTAGAATTAAAGAGCTAATGAGACATTTCCTTCTTACACTAGGCCTTGGAGATTCTCTAGCACTAGAAGGCTGCAGTTGAAAGAGTGGTACAGAGACATGTCCTTAGGTAAAAAGCAGTTCTTAAATTACTAACCCAAACTCCACGCTAAACCTTTTCTGCATTAAGGGACTAGCCTACAAAACCAAAATATTTCCCAGAGAAAAAGAGTCTCCATGAAATCTGATATTCAAAATAGTTCCTATTGCCCCAACTGCTGTCAATGGACTGTGCAGAAATATATTCATGAAAGAATAAGGCAATCAAAAAGAATGAAAACTTATAAATCTAAGTCTGTATTAGCTAAGTGGGGGTGTAAGGAGTAGACTCTGTACTGCAGTCCCTCCTGAGTTCCAGTTCACACAAAGCAATAAGCAAACAGTGATAGCATCAGATTCCTGTTTATTTGTGTAATGATGTGCCAACCTCAGATCAGCAGAAAGAGCAAATATCCACACTATAGATAAAAAAAGGCCAGGCCTTGCAGTTAGATTCAAAATTAGCACAAAGATAACGCAGGAGAGTAAATGCACTTCCAGCTCTAAAGGCAAGATTGAAGCACCCTGGTACAACACTACAAGAGGCAAGTGCTAGCATTGCCAGCCTTAAATGCCTTCAGCCAACAGCATAATCCGTGCTAGCTGGCATTTCCAAGTACATCTTCACAGGAACTACCAGGTCATTGTTTTTAGGCAAATTTTGGTTTCTCCTTCATTGATGGTAAGAACAATTAAAGAAGCAGATAAATTGATTTCCGTGGCACAACTCTCAAGTTCACAATTAAGCATGCATTTCGTTGCTTTGGTGGAACAGAACAAGGTAGTTCAGCAGCTTCTAGACTTGATCCTAGAATAAGATCAGAAGGGTACAAAAAGTCCACAGTTTTTATTTTCTTCCTTTTAAACACAAGAACCATTGGAATGGCCTGTGCACTTAATGTAAGCCAGAATTCCGAGTAAACAATATTACATATCTTTGAATCATAAAAGCAATGTACTGGTAGCCAGAGTCTTGAAACTGATTAAGAACACTCATTTGGATATTTGGAAGTACAGATTTAATGGCACTCTCTGTCCCAAGACTCAGCAAGGACATTCTTTGTAAGATGCTAATTTATCATACTTATTGAATGCAATATGCTTTTCAGCCATTTCAGGTCTAAACTTAAACATATTTAGTCTCATTTTATTCAGAGGAAGAATGCATACACTGCACTTCAGGAGCAAAAGATGACATAGCACTGGAAAAAAGGCATTCTGTAACAAAGTGCACTCCCCTAATTTTTGAGAAAAGTAGTGAACCGTTGCCTTTCATAACACTGGAAGATTCTGCTGGAGGCTGAGTGAAAGAATCGAGAAGGATAAACCTCTCCTCTTCATGGCCACAATGATTAATGAACAGAGACATGATGCTTTTGCTAGCAGACAAGACAGTAGGGAAGGCAGGCTGTTCTCAGGGCAGTGAGAGAAGTTTATACAGTTGTCAGCTGGGCTGCATTGTTTCTCAGGTTCAGCTGACTTCAGAGTTCCCAAGTAACATTTTTGCAAACAGTATTTTTCCTCTTTGTAAACCTCACTAGGATCTCTCTATTAGACAGCCATAAAGTGCAGAAATCTATCTCTATTTCACCCCTTTTAAGATGCTGTACAGAGAACATCAAACAAACCTCCCCAGATGGTCCCTCTCTCAGTGCAAGCACAAAAAAAAAATAAGCAGAGAAGCACAAGCACTCAGCGACACTGTGGGCACAACAGATTCAGTCCTTGGCACTTAAAAAGCAGAGAAATTCAAGTGAGGATTCTAATCAGAAATAACACAGATGTGTTTTCTTTCTACTTCTCAATTTCAGCATTTCATCAATTGCTCTGTAGCTGAAAGCCAAGCAAAATTCCCTTCATCTCTCTCTTTGCCTCCCATATACTGAGACGGCATTAGGATTTTTTACCAAAAAACAGTGTTTCACTATAAACTGTAGACTGAAGGGAGCCACTGACTTTATTACTTGTTTGCAGATTAATTCTCACCAAACTCCATGGAAATTTTGTCTGGTTATGGCCAGGCCACTCCATGCTTCACTGAATCTCTCATAAGGCTTTCGACCACAGTAAGGAGTGTCAGCACCATCTTGTGGCTTTCACTTCTGCACAGAGTCTCCAGGAGCTGGGCAGTTTATGAACCCTCCATATTAAGACTTACAACTGGAACACAAACTCTAAGCACTAAAATGGGCAGCTGCATCTCTGAGGTCACTTAGCAGTTTCCTCAGACTCTGAAGGCGCTGGTCAGGATAAATGGATGGATGAGACACCTGTTCTTCAGATCCAGCTATTTCTCCAAACTTTAGACTATTAAGTAAACAGAAATGGAAACCTACTGCCTTGGCTTTTCTTTCTTTAAATGGCTTTTGTTTCGCTAGTCTAAACACAACACACGTTTTTTTATTCTCCTCTTCCATATTGTTCTGGTAGTTTTTCTCTGCTTAAGCTCCAGTACATCTCTATTCTCTTTGAAAATAAGCAGTCAGCTTAGGTAAACAACTTCAATCTCTCCCTCTGTAGCAAATACTTCACCTCAGACATCCTAGGCCTCCATTTGCTTTTTTCATAGCTGCAGCAGGTTTCAATTAGTAGCTGGAATTATCTTCCTCTACCATTTCCAGCTGAGGACTACCATCTTATTGGAGGAAAAAAAATCCTGCTATGTACAGTAACAAAACCTGTACTATTGTATTCCATCACTTTTCCCTTTTTCTCTTCCCAAANTGGGCAGCTGCATCTCTGAGGTCACTTAGCAGTTTCCTCAGACTCTGAAGGCGCTGGTCAGGATAAATGGATGGATGAGACACCTATTCTTCAGATCCAGCTATTTCTTTAGACTATTAAGTAAACAGAAATGGAAACCTACTGCCTTGGCTTTTCTTTCTTTAAATGGCTTTTGTTTCGCTAGTCTAAACACAACACACGTTTTTTTATTCTCCTCTTCCATATTGTTCTGGTAGTTTTTCTCTGCTTAAGCTCCAGTACATCTCTATTCTCTTTGAAAATAAGCAGTCAGCTTAGGTAAACAACTTCAATCTCTCCCTCTGTAGCAAATACTTCACCTCAGACATCCTAGGCCTCCATTTGCTTTTTTCATAGCTGCAGCAGGTTTCAATTAGTAGCTGGAATTATCTTCCTCTACCATTTCCAGCTGAGGACTACCATCTTATTGGAGGAAAAAAAATCCTGCTATGTACAGTAACAAAACCTGTACTATTGTATTCCATCACTTTTCCCTTTTTCTCTTCCCAAAAGCCATCCATTTCTTCCTACCTGACATTCTGATTATCCTTTGCAGTGATGGTGTCTCCCACCTAGACTCATCAGCACATCTCATCAATGCACTCCTCCTTTCCAGGCAGAAGTTATCCACAAAAATACTAACCTTGCTTCCAAATCAGTACTAGGAAAACTCCACTATTCATCTTCCTCTGGTTTAGCAGTCTCCCTCCCAGGACAGTTGTCATGTTCCCCTCAATCATCTCCTTATTAACTTTATAATTCTTCTAAGTATCATTTTTCTTCAGGTGAACAAATAACTTCCTAGGCAGGTCAATATTATTCCTTTTACAGAATCCAATTAACTTTAGATTTATTTCCTTTGCATGTAGCTTATCAAAGAAATTTAACTGGAGTCCTATACCACACTAAAAATAGGCAATATCACAAATTATTTCTTTATATAGGGTTTTACAGTCATCACACAATTTAAAACTTAAAAGCTGCATGAGAAAAGACAGCTCTGTCAAAAAAAATGTATGGAAGTTGCAGAATCAAAAAATACATGTAAGTATGCACTTGCATACAAATAAAGAAACACATTCAAAACGAATTTGATTTTTGTCTATGTCAAATTCAACATTCACAGCACATGACAATATCTTGCAGTGTAGTAATAAAAGGCAAAGGTTTGATGCTATGATTGCACATGCAAAACAAAACAGAGAGGTCACAGGAATTTATGTAAACAAAAGAGGGGACATGAGCTGCAGCCAGACTTCCAATAGATTTGAGGAATGAAGCTGGAATGCTCTTTCAAATTTTCTTATGGTTGTCAAAGATGTGTACCACAATCATATTACCTTTTTCCAAATATGTGTTTCTGACTAAGTGTAAGACAGGCTTAAATGCATCCCTGAGGAGGGTCCGGCTGACTTGAGTCCTCTGCATTTTCCCTGTCTCTGCTGTGAAGTACAAGTTTTCCTGAAATAGCTCTGTTCTGGACATTCACACACCAGGGACCAGGCACAGACCTAGGAAAATGATGTATTTGCCTAACTCACCTTTCAGGTGCTTTGCTGAAATTTAGCAACCTAAATGCATTTTTGGGATGACTCCATCGAAGTAAAGATGGAGTAAGGTCCCATAACAGGGAAGAAGGGCAAATAAAGTAGTTCAGGTAATTACAGCCCAGTCAGCCAAACACCAGTATTTGAAAAGAGATGGGGACAAATTAGTAAGTAAGCAATAAATCAAGCTGTCTTTAAACACCTTGAAGAAAACAAGATGATAACAAAGAGCTGACATATTTGTCAGCAACAATTTATGGCAAATCAATGTAAGTGCTTTCAAAACAGCTGATCTAGCATACAAGGGGACAGGTCCCTGTAATGAACAAAAAAGAGAAATACAGTCTAGATGCAGGTACACTAATTTCAGGTCAGAAGTAGCTGAATGAAATTATTCAGATTATTATTGGAAAAATGAGAATACATTTCAAGAAGGGAGAGAGTTCTTGCTATATCAAATATTTTAATAAATGTTTTGTATTATTTTAATAAGTATTTTGTATTTCTTCAAAATTTGCAGATGACAGAAATTTGACTGGTATTGTTCAGCTCCTGACTCATTTCTACCCAATGCAAATCTATTCATCTCAATCCAGAGGTGTTGTCTAGAAAAGACTTCTGGATATTCTGGAATATACTGTTCAATACAATTAAGCATTGAATAATGATCACAAGAAGAGACAAAGTTAATCAATGGGAACTCTTAATGACTCGGTTAAAAACTGATATATAGTTATGAAATAGTTACCACAACGATCTTCCCCTCTGGTACTCCCTCACAAAATTTCCAGGTTAGGAAATCAGTACAGAATAACTCATGTTTTGTCTCATCCTAAACAGAAGACTGGCTTTCATTGACCAGAGCAATTCTCTCAAAAACCCATTATTTCAAATAACGAGTATTAGAAATTTAAGAATTCCTTTCCAGAGTGCATGAAATTGATTAATTCTTATGTCTATTATACTCTTATATTCAAGGACAAAATTTGACACTGTAAATTAACTAGCATTGCAAAATGCTGCGAAGCACCAAAAGCTCTAAATTGCGACTAATGTTTCAAGTAGGGTGCAAAGCACCCACTAAAACCAGCTATTATCTGCAGTTTTATCTCTTTCATACTGTGTATCAGAATACACAGAGGGTTTTTGTGTCGATATCTTACTTTCTGCATCACTATCTTGTGCCTCTGAACATTGAAACCCAGCTCAGACATCACCATGCAGTTTATTACAAGGTCCCAAACATGCCCTGCTCAGAAGGAAGCAGCGAGAACTTTCCCATCATCAGTAGTTAAAAAAAGAATTCTTTTGAACTACAATGTGTGTATTGTATGCATTAAATACTGGTGGGTTAGCACAGTTTGTTTTTTAAAGAATTTTTAATGAAAATGTTATAGAGAGTTTAATGTATACTCACAGAAGAAAAGCCGCACAGTACGCCTGTGGCATGGTATCCTTCTACATTTCAAGTTCCTGTAAATGAGCTGATCAAGTAGTCTTGGATAAAAATGAGCCTGGATATAACTTTAAGATTTATCCTACCTCATTAACCTATCTCTAAATTACCCTCTCTCTTCTCAAAAACTCCCCCATTTCAGTTGACGCTCTACTCTTGCCTGAGCTTCCAGAGACATGCTGTGTGCTGCAAACAAGCTTTTCAATCATGGCAAGACACTCCCAGAAAAGTGATAAAGTTTAAAAGACCTGAGGAATCTTTGCATTAGAAGTGTTACAATGAAGCCCAGGGGTAGGGTTTCTCTCTGGTGTTGTAGACACAGCATCCAGCCTCAGGGAGCAGCTGCTGACACAAAACCCTTCTACCCCTGTGCAACAGTGGTAAAACACTTCACCCTGGTTACATGCAGTACCCTCTACTCTGCTGCAGGAGACAATTCGATTTAAAACAATCCCATGGATTATAAATTCTTTCATTGGATACAGAAATGAGGATATTAACTCATATGGGTGAAGACTGTACCTTCTTGTGCTAGAAGTGGTACTTTGAACCAGGACCACCCCTCCCTGCTGAAAATGGACATTATTTCAGTGCTGATCTGCCACCATCAGCAGCTGCCCTGCTGCTTTCCAGTATGACATTTTCATAAACACCTCAGTGTGAACTCTTCAAAGACCTTGCAACTTCTTAAATTAGGGCAAAAATTAGAGCATTTGTTTTTGGCTTGCTAGTGTTATATCCTAATGGCATCTTTGGCTATATGCATCCATACTTCAGAATTGGGAAATTGTTCTTCAATGCTAACAGCTCCTTATCAAGTTTTATTATACTTCTATTTTCTATTATTTTAAATTAATGTTTCTTCCCTTCTCCACATCATCACCTCTAGGTGTCAGGTGCCTGTGAACCTCCCAGGTGCTCACTTGCCACCTGATTGTCCCAAAACCACTTCACAATTAAAACCAGAGTTTTCGCTCATCATGTGGGGAAAACATTAAGTATCTTTCAGCAGTACAGTATTTCTGTCTGTAAAACAGATGGCAATGTAAATGAAGATGCAAAATAAGCTTACAGAATATAGTCACAGAGTTCACGTAATGAACACTGCATTGAAGAAGGAGGTGCAGATTTACACAGCTCTTAATCGGAAACAGAAAAAGAGAGAAATGAAAGTCACAACATTTAACCTTGCTTGAATTATTCAACATTTGCCCTAACTCTTTTGCTTTGCAAGTGCCACCAACAAAGCAGACATTAGGAACGGTACTTGAAGTGCTGCAGCCTGGAATTTTCAGCTGCCATGAGCATCCAGTCAAGGAGAGAGGATGGGTCATTTGATCAGAAAGTTCTGGGAAAGGAGAAATGGGTTTTGATTGGATTTCAGCACCACCACAGAGTTTCAGGCCCATTATTTTTCAGCAGCACCCAGTAATGTCTGCATCAGTTACACTAAATTACATTAATGTACTACAATACTTACAATGAAAAAAGCAATAATAAAAACAATAGCAATATATGTATTTGATTGTTATTTTTCCTACAGATTATATTCAGCCACTGTTGCCAACAATTATTACAATTTTAAGAACTAGGTCAGCACTAGGTATTTAAACCAACCCTTTTCCAGCATTACACCTTTCAATACTGGATCCACTAATAGCCCTCCCTCCATGTATACCATTCTTCTACCTGGCACCCAGGCAGAACCTTGCTAATTCCTTTCACTTAACAACACAGAATAGGCAGCAGGAATTAGAATCCTTTTACAGGGGTTCAGTTAGGAAGCGTACAGATGAGAGACTCATTAACAGAAAATTTGACTGAGCTCCTATCATTGTCATCAAGAACTCTCAGAGACAGACTGTGGGTCAGTGATTTGTCCTACCACTACAACACTTCATCAGCTGCCATCTTTCCATCAGAGCCTGAGACCTCCAAACCGCAGTACGAAAGAACACCATCAGCGACCAGCATGCTGCTGCTGCCTCTGATAGCTTCTGACAAGTGTAAGCCTTCTAGCAGGGTGGGAGCACAATTGCATTCCCATGGATGTGCTTGGATGCTCCTTGTACACTCTATTTTGTGATTAGTAGCATTTTGGACACAAGATGGACATATCAGGATATCCTCCACCACGCAAAGTTTTATGACAGGCACAGAAGACACTGTCCTCAAATGCTTCCACATGCTGACATGGATCCACCCTCATCAAACAGCTGGTCTACAGTTTTAAAGCAAATGTACACTAACTGTATTATTGCTGCTGAGAACATGATGCTCTTTGTTTCTGATACTTTTTTAACCATGAGGGAAATTGTTAGATTAAGGATTACTTTGCATAAGTATAAACCCTTTCATGATGTTTCTGTGGTCTGATTCTTCTTTAGGACTAATCAACACACTCTTGCAGCAGAAACAGCTGTTTATGTTGACCATGAAAACTGCTGATCAAACTAAGTCTGGATATGTAAAAAACAAATAATCACTTACCTGTAGAATCTTGACTCAAAGTTTCTTGGCTACTACTTTTGTAAGAAGGCACTGGAGTGATAGAAAGTGATGCTGGACAGGACAGTGGACATGAGAAGTCATTTTGTGTAGCAAAACACTGACATACAGGAACACAGGCATCTTCAGAGAAAGTGAGAGGGAGGGGAGGGTTCCCATACACACACAGATTTTTCCAACGAAGCAGTCCTATCGCAAGAGGGCCAGCAGCATCAGAACCTGACAACAAACACCTGAAGTTAAAACCTGTGCCCTTATATTGTAGCAGCTTATACTTTTGGACAAGGAACTTATAAGAAGGCAATATTAATTCCTGTTTTGATCGTTAAGTTTGTCTGACCCCTGGAAAAGAATGCCATATTTTACTCTGGTCCTCTATTAGTAATGTTGTTAGATGTTGGTGCAATGCTGAAAGAATACTTGCAGTCTGTGTTCTTCTACTGAACAAGATACATTTAACATTAAATAAGCCATCACCATTTCAATGTGGATTTACACTTTGTTGTGGTCTTGCTTATACCTGGATTTCTACAGGAACTCACTCATACATTACAACCTGAAGATTTCTCAGTAAGAGTGGAAAGCAGGGTTGACTTCTTAATTTTTTTTTTTAAATCACCAATTTGCTGCGATTGTTCTGACCTCTGTGAGCTTCAGATCTCAGTGGAAAGCAGAAAGTGGTAAGCACAGCCACTCCACTGTCACAATACATTTCTCTTTTCTTCTGCTATAGTCCTCAGCATTTCTCTTATCCACCAATAAATGTTTTGGAATTTCTCCTATCTAGTTGACATTTCCTTCAAATTACTCTTTATTTTACATTCTTTAAGGATTTTTGCACTTTCTGAAGATTCATATTCCATCCTACAAAAAGCTCAACTGTATGACATGGCAACACAAAACAATAGGACTTATTATGACACGATACCTTAAGACTGTGCAGGAGAGATACCCTGCAGAGATTATTCTGCTCCACATGGTATTACCTCCACTGCTCCACCACCATCCCATACCAAAATAAAGACAAAAAGACAGCACCTTTGGAGCACTGATTACCTGTAACTGCAAAATAAGGGGTCTTCTACAGGTCTCTCCTACAAGGAATTTCTTACTTTTTAACTCTCATGTCTGTGATACTTGCAAGACTGGGAACATCTGAATACAAAATGTTTCATCCACAAAACTGGCCTCTCAAATGCAGACAAATCAAACTTGTGATGGTCATAAAAGCATGCTCAGGCTTTTATGGCAACACTCACACAAGACTACAAGTGCTGCTGCATCAAGCAAGCACTGAAATATGATGCAGCAGCTCAGACCTCAGACATGATCATGTAATGAATCATTGAATTCTTCTGCAGAAAAACCAAGTATGTAACAGTAGAGCATGCCTGAATGGAACTGGTGACTCACAGAACTGGCTCGTAACTTCTGCAAGAGCAATTTGAGAGTATCTAATGTAAGAACCTCTCGGTTGCTCTCACCAAAATTCTGTCACTTACTGTAAGTAAGCGCCAAACTAAGCACCTGAAGATGGCAGCTGTCTAAATGCAGATCCCGTAGAAGGAACAAAAGAACAGACATTTTTCATCAGATCTCTCAGAAGAGGAGCCTCTGGAAGATAAACCCCTTTAGATAAGTACGTGTGCACCCAGAGCTATTTGAGTTACCCACTAGACAGACAGAGCCATATACCAGGGACTTTCAAGTGTGTGCACTCCAGAGAAAGGTCGCAGCGGCACTGCAGGAACTTCAGTGAACTGTACTGAAATAACGTTCAATACTAGTCAGTATTGCAGCAGACATCATGTTTAACAACAAGACTCCATCCTCCCTATTTTCATCCTTTTCTTTATAAAAAACTTTGGCTCATGCTTTTTTTAAACATTAACTGTTGAATTTTCTACAGAGTTAGCTGCCAATATATTATTCTACTTCTCCTGCAAACATTCCACACATTTGAGCCTATCAATAATACTGAACATGGAGCTAGCAACATGTAGATTTGCCTGGCTGTACCTAAAAGGACATAGGTTTTATTCAGCTTTCCTAGTTGCAATTTGAGTTTATTTTAATACAGATACCCACTGACCAAACATTGTGGTTGTACCGTAGTGCTTGACTGCTTTATCATCAATGCTCAGAAAAATGGGAGCATTAAAATATACCCGTGTATACAGGATATGAAATTTATGGCTGTTTTCAACTGTTGATATATTAATGAAAAATCCATAAGGATTTATGTTCAGATTTTTAAAATACACTTGCAGTCACTCCTTTGTCCAGCATAATTTCCTGTAAACATAGATTTTCACTTTTACTGATAGTCATTCCATGAACTCATTTGCAAGTACATGGAATTGATAATTTCTGAGAAAAAAAGCCCCGAAAACACAAACAATGACACAGATACTTCACATCAAAGAGACTATTAGGTGTCTTATTTATCTGTTCACTACTGCAAGGCCATTTTGCTTATACTAAAACCATCAGCTAAATTTTCATTTTTATCTGCAAGAGAACATATGCTGCAGCTGTAAGCAAATGACATACAGAATCTGATACTGAAAAATTAAGTTAGGCTATAAAAAGCCCATAAACAGAACTACTCAGAACTCTTGAGTCAAAACAAGCTATCCAAGTTTTGGACTGTTTAATCTCATTAGTCACATTGGTTAGAATCAGCTTTTACCATAACCACTTCTTGTAGCCACATTAAAATAAATGTCTAATTAAAGTAATACATAAAGAAATGTGTGTATATTGATGATACATATAAGTGTACCTAGATATGAAAAAATATATATATATTTATATACACACATATGCATGAAAGCACGAAAGTGTATGTCTGAGAAGTACATGCAGTAATTTTAAATTCTTATATTGCAAAGCCATAACAGTTTTGTTTGAAGAAAGTTTGGGGTTGTTTTTGAGGATTTCTTTTGGAGAGGGGAGAAAGATCCCTGAAAATTTTTCACTTAAAAAAAAAAAAGCTACTTTAAAAAGTCATCAGAGTTCAAAGACAAAAGTGCAACACTGGGGATCATTGCAAAAGGCAAGGAGTGCTGGCTAACCCTGCAGCAGAACAGACAGATGTGTTTAACTGCATGATCCATGCATAGGCTGTTTCTGCCTGTTTTTTCAAATGACAGCAAACCAGCAGCTGAAGCAGAAGAATTCAAAAAGGAAACTTTTGCAGAGGTTGGATATCTTTTAAGTTGTGCCAAAATTTTCAGTATTATAACAGCAAAGAAAAGCAGTATCTAGCTCTCAACACAACTTCTCAATGTCAAGGCAGGGAAAGGGTTGCCTGAAATGTGCTGAAGGAGGCTATTTAGCAGCCTAATAGAATTTGTGGTTGGAAACAAGAGGACAATTATGAATCCACAGACAATGTTTCTGCCACAAGCTAAGTGCCATTCCCGGGTGTTTAGATGTAACCATGCTTTGCAGAAAAACAAGCACACGCACCCTCTATTGGCAGTATAGAAATTAAATTAAATTGTATATCTTGGAATCATTTTTCCCAGTGAAGAGGACTGAAAGGGGCTTGATAGTCACTCAGAGCACTGCAGATGCAATGACCTGAAGAGTAAAATGTAAAGCTTGAAAATGGATACAAACCTGGATACGCTCATCCCTCAGGTTTTCCTATCAGACATCCCCTTTTTATGCACTTGCTTGACTGTTAGAGACGTTTCCCTTTCTCTCTGCAGTATTCTCTGGAGTGGCTGATTTGCATCTCTGAGTGTTGTCTCTGCGGGATTGCCCCCAGCCTTGTTCTCTCACAAACAACACCATGCTCAAAAATTTTCCCTGAAAACCTAAAATTTTATATATCCTCCTGAAGAAGTAATATTCAAAAACAATCCCATAATATTCCTCTTACCCCACAAATGCAGTAACCCTATACAGCAAGCATATAATTCAGTAAATTCCTGCCTCAAATCATAACAAGCCACAGCTAAGAGAGATAAAAAAATAACATATACCTTGCACAGTCCATGCATTTGTCCTAACTGGACTCCAGGCTGAGTTTGCTGAGTGAGAGCAGACAGTCTGTCGTGGCCTGTGCCCCTCCAGACCTCTCCTGTTTCCTGCTGTCCTGGAATCCCCCATCCTACTACAATGCTTCTTTCTGCTGCTGCCAGCCAGAGCCTCTCACCTGTGCTCCTGCTGCCTGCAGACGCCTGTATGGCACATCCTGGCCACGGGTTATAAGTGCAGTCCTGCCATTTAAACGTTTTTTTTTTCTTTTCCCCTCCCTCTTCTACTCTCTTCTCCCACCTCTCCAGCTAATCCCGATCTCCACAATCAGACACACCTTTCCCCTCCCATAGCTGAGGTGAAGCAGGAGCTGCTGTCCTTTCACAGGAAGCAAGGGCTGCTGCTCCAGCCAGACTGTTCCATAAGGAAATGAATTCCCTTAGGGAGGTGGAAACAGAAAAAGGCACCAACAGGCATGAGACGATTTGCAAAGACACACATGTATTTATTCACTTAACTCCTCTCTGCTAAACCCTCCCTGAGCTGCAGTGGTAAGGGATAACCAGACACATTAAAAGGGAGAGTTTATCTGGGGAGAAATATACACACTATAAATCTGAGTCCAAGAGACCTGAGTGGCAAGTTTCCCTGCTACATTTCCACCTGAGATGTTCTCCCACCTCACTTGCTCCTGTGTGGAGCAGGAGGTAGAAAGCCTAACAGATTATCTGGGCCTGAAGTTTAATGAAGGTCAGGAGCCAGCCAGCTCCTCTCCTCCACCAATGCCACGGGAAGGAGACTGTGGCCACCTGAGTCAGACACCCTGACACTTTCCTCCAAAAACTTAAGTCCAGCTGTGGTGCTCAACTTGCAACTTGCTGGAAACTCCTAAAACCCATTCCCAGACCATCCCACTGACGCCCTGTAACAGTAACCTTCTGCCACTGCTGGACACAGCTGAAACAAGCAAAGCAGGACACCACTTGTCTCCTGGGGTAAAACTCCCACAAGTTGTAGTAACTGCTCTGTATTTGTCCTAGGAGGCTGATTAAAAGCTCTGCAATGCAGGGAAGGAGGGCAGAAGAGAGATGGGACCGAGCCTGGCATCAGAGGTTGCCTTTCTGCCTGCTATGCTTTCTTACCTGACCTGAAACACATCCTAGGGCTACCTGCTCTGAAAAAGGTTCTCTAAATCCTCTGTCCCTTCTAAGCAGTTAAAGGATTGAGACATCTTATTTCCAAGTTTTGTTTCCTTTTTTGAAATAATTTGTTCTGAATAAACCTTTGAATTTCTTTCCACTGAAGAGATATATATTGGGAAAAAATGACATATAGGTAACATGGCAACAAAATTCACAATAACAGACTAAGAGTACCAGTTTTAAAATTAAAAAAACGCCAAAACTCTTAAGTCTATATCAGCATTTCTTAGTCTTGCATACTTCTGGTATGTTTATAGATATATTTAGCCAAATGGATTACAATAATTACTTTCAAGAAATTCTGTTCCAGCTAAGCATATTTGACATTCACACACAGCATAAAACTGAAAGTGCATACGTGGGAGTTTTTCAAAGTTTAGGCTAAGCAGAAAAATAGCCTTTAGCTTTTTACTATCTATATGTGCCCCAATTCAAGTTTTTCAGCTTAACATCTCCTTGCCCAGCTTTCAAATACTGGTGTTAGCTGGTAGTCTGCCTAACACATAACCAGATACAAAGAGCATATAATATCAACCAGGATTTGACACTAGCACATTGTTTTACATCTGAGCTATCACTCTCTTCTTTCCCCTTTGTAGAAAGGGAATTATCCTTTAGCTGCCTCTGCTTTGGAGGAGATATGCTCTCAAGAGTGAGCCACATCTCCCGTGGATATTATTAATTCACATCTGGACAAGACAAGACTGATGTTTATATGAACTTCTGGTAGAAAATAAACACAGCCATTTATATTTCCTCCACAAAAGATCTAAATCCCATTTATATACCTAAGAAATAAAAAATATTATTATTGTGTACCTAAAAGTATTATGTGCAATATGTACTCACATTGCACCTGCTGATGTGTGAGTAATTTCCTTTGCTTCATGTCAAGACTATACATACATATCCAAGGACAGAGTTTTGCATTCAATCACAGAAAAGATGCACAGAAGACTATGTAGTACAGCATAAGGGCATATTCTCTGCCTAACTTCACTTGGCTGTGTTACGTGGTGAGCCTCCATAAGCTTCTCTAATAAATGAAGAGAAAAGCATCTACTGGAGTAATTTGTAGTAAAATGAAAACTCTACTCTGTGAATAATTCTTGATAAGAGCTCTACTCTTATTTACCATTAAGTACAGACACAGCACAAGGGAACTAGCTACCCAATTTAGCTGGCTAAATTAGTTTTTTGAAGATAGGAAGTGTAAACCATGACCCACCGCATCCATTTTGTCATTAAGTCTCCTATTTTTTTTTTTTATTCAATAAGCACTTAAGAGCTTATTATGGAGCAGCAATTCCACAAGTGCATTGTCCAGTTCTGCGGGAAAGAGCAGTACCAGCCTCCACTGTCACAGCATGTCTTCTTCTGCACAAGGGACGCATCAAGGTCAGGAGAGATTGCAAATCATAGGCAGATGATGGAGATCACACTGGCTCTGTACAGGTCAAGGCAAAAATAATAAGGTATTAAGGACAAGGTGCTGTTTCCACCTGTCTCACTGCAGAGCAGTGGACAGAACACCTGGCAGAGCCAGAACACCCAAAGGGCTCAAGAACTGTAAAAGATTTCCTTGTCTTCTTACTTATGGATTTTGAGACTGCTTCCTGTGGAAGGAGAGAGTGTAAATAGCAGATTTTAAAATATCTAAATGAAAACAAGAAAAACTTTTATCTGCTTATACACAGAGGATCTACAGCAGTAACAAAAGCCTTGATCTTCAGCTGATCACCTCAGACTGCTTATCTATCAGATAACTTCATTTTGATTGAGAACCCTTGCTGAGCCTTTTCATGTTAGTGCAATAAAGTAGGCTGTTATGGATGTCCACTTCATCAGTGGTGTGGTTGACAGGATGGATTTTTTTGGGATCGTCTGTTTAGCTACACAAGATGAGATTGGAGCACTACAAATCATTGCTATAGACACACCATAGCTGAGGGGCTGGGGAGAGTTAGAGCATACTGCATGGGAAGCAGATTTAATTTACAACAATAACTTATATTTACACTAGGGACTGCAAGATCATTAAAAATCTCCACTGCAGAAAAAGCCCAGGAAAATAAGCATTATAAACCTCTTCCCTGAAAAAGCTTAATGCAAGTCACTGAAGGTCTGACTCTAGCATAAAGTATTCAGGGTGGAACCTAGATGACTCAAGATGAGGAGTTTTTAGTTGTCCTCTTTCCCACTAGCATGCTATAAAAGTTGAAGTTATTTCTATTAATTTAAAGTTTAAAAAATATATACTGGTAAAATCTATTGGCACTTTCATGAAAAGACAAGTAGTTTAAGAAGAGACTTGCTTGTTGTACTCTGCAGCCTACACAGGAAGAAATCTTCAAATGCTTTGACACCAAACCATACCAAAATGTACAAGATTAACAGTTTCTCTTCCCATCACTAACTGTGATACTCTAGCTGAATACAAGTTAAGTAAATCCTAAAAGCTTTAATTCTTACTATGGAAGTGGAGAAAAAAAGATCAGACTTCACAGCAGCATGAAGTTTACTCAGTCCTCTCTATTTAACTAAGTTTTCATATAGAGAATAAGGAGAACTGTGTTCAGAAAACAGCCTTGTTCCAAGTGCTGACAAATGGATAACATAGGGCTTGCTACAGACCTTGACAAAAAATAATTGAGAACATCAATCACAATCTATTTGGAAAACCTCACTGTGTATAGATGCAAGTTATGAATGTGTCTTCCCAATTCAAACATTCAGTCACCACGAGTGAAGAGTTAGATGCAGAGCGCCATCATTCACCAAACGGGTCCTGTCCCGGGAGCCTTGGCACCATAGGTCTCACCTTTGCCAGAAAATGTGCACACTCGGAGACATAGAGGGGCTTTGGATTGCACAGTGAGGTTTCCTTATGCAAGATACAAGAGACTGAAGTACAACTTCAGCCTTTAAAGAGAGACCTCTTTGCTCTACCAGCAAATCAGACTGAATAAAGCCTTCCCATTGCCCAGAGTAGAACAAATCCTCTCCTCAGCTCTGCAACTTCTACCAATTTTCTGTTTTGCACAGACTCCACACAGATCTCCACAAGCTCCAAAGAGTCTCTGTTGCATCCAAAGACACAGGAGGCTCAGGTATGTCTGCTCCACATTTGAACGCAGGGTAACCTTGATCCTCTGCAAGAGGAGCATCCTCTGAATGCAGTGGGCTCCATAAAGTGCCACCCAGGTTTGTCAGAATGAAATGAACAATTTGATAGGTAGCAAATGGAGGAGCTTGGTTTTTGTTGTCACTGAAATGGCAACGAAATTCAGTTATTTCTGAAAATATCATAGAAATTTGATTATTCTGCTTTTCTGAACCCACTCCTAACATCAGCACATAGCCACACATAGACTCCTAATGTTTGTACTTCAATTCCAAAACACTTATTTCTGTCCCGTTTTTTCATCTTTCAGCCCTTAAGAACTGAGTTGTAAGCAGTTTTCACTGTTAAAAAAAAATCAAAATTGCTTTCTAGTTCTTATTATAAGATTATGAGCAAAAGAGCAGATACATAAAATAGCTGCTTTCAGCTTAACACTCTCATTTGTTATTACTGGCTTGCACTTGTTGAACTGTGTGGCAAGCATAGGTTTTCACTGTGTTTTATGAGGTTGTTCATTAAGGTAAATCTTTGCAACTTCTTGAGCTTGAATTTAGCTTTAGGCACAAAAGGGTCCCATTGGCCTGAGCACAGCTGGAGAATTCCTGCTGTATATATGCAGACAGAGCCTGAGCCTTTTTTCCAAAAACTCTATCAAAACACCACTACATATCCAACTCCAGCTAAAGCACTGGCTTGACCTTGCATTGAGAGACAACTTTACATCTCATCTTTGTCTTATACTTTATGAACTGCAGAAATCTGTGAAAACTCAGATGGTGTAACAGCACATGCCCTTGAATTTTTATCAGCCTGTCTATGCAGAATCAGATTTTACAGAGAGCAGTACTTGTTCAGCTAAAACCAAACACTTTATTGGCACAATACTGCTTTATTGTTTTTACAGACACTGCAATATTTTCCAAAACTCAGATTTCTAATTTGGTTTTAACAACACCTTTGTGTTTATCTTGTGTCAAGTGGAAGGCAAGTTAAGCCAAACACTACCATAATTCATTATCTACTAAAACATTTGGTGATGAGCATTTCCAAAGAAGTGCAGTCCCAGTGAACTAAAAAGCTGGGCTGAGAACAAAAGTGAGCTCACCTGCAAACTTTGCTTTACAGAGATCTTCCTCAGGCATCCAGCACCCTGAAGGCAATGTCCCTCTGATCCAACCCACTGGCAGTCACCTAGTCATCGAGTTGTTCTTGGTCAAGATTTCTTTGTTTAGTATTTTTGGCTTTTGAGAGATAGATAGAGCTTTTTAATCTTCGAGGTGTGACAATGCTGCCTGTCCCAGGGAACACAGTCAGGTATGTGGCTGAGGTGGTTCTAGGTTGTGACTGGTGTTCTGGGGGTGAAGAGGGAGAAGGCAAGATCTGAACAATGTTGTTACAGAAACTTCAGCAAAGCTTTTTGAGATCATAGGTGACTGCTTAATATAATCACCTTATTGAGGGAGGAGGAAGCAGTAAAAGACTTAAAATAAGCTTATGTGTTTTTCTTTTTAAGCTCTATAAAACACTCTTAAACACAGTTGTTGGATAACCAATCACACAATGCCTTTTTGCACAGTCACAGTAAGAGTAATACTCTCAGAAATTACAGTTCTCCAGGTACCCATTTCCATTAGGAAGTTCACAAGAAGTTTCTTGACCAAGTTAGTAATGACTGGCTAAGAAGATAAATTATATAAAAAAATAGTAAATAGTGAAGCATCAGCTGTACATTGTGTGCAGCTTTCTTAATTGTTTTCTTTCCTTCACCTTTGGCACTGTAATGTTTGTTTATAGCCCAAACTCAGCTGAATAACTCAAACACTTTCTGAATCTAGCTTGATCTTTAACAATTTTTTCTTGATTAGAACAGGAACCCTTGTGGTGGTGACATGGAGTAGAATAGCTAAGTTGGAATGGACATATACTTATTATCTATTCCAATCATACAGTGCGATCCAGAACTTGTGGAACAGAGGTACTTCAGGTTTCATTCTACAGAGCAACACACAAAACCCTCGAATAATGTTGGAGGCAGACATTATAAGTTTAGGAAATAACATAACTAAATTGGTCAGAATTGCTTGTAGCTCCTGAACACAAATCCCTTACATGCATTTAAGATGAGACGAGTTGTAAATTCCCAAAGATTGGTTCTGCTTCCTTGAGGGAGATAGATGGGCATGAACCCATTGAGGCAATACAGGAAGGCTGGATGATTGTCTCATCTCTTGCTTCAGGCAAATAATTTCTGTCTCTAGGAACAAGATTTATATGTCCTTTTTTTTCTTTCTTTCTCTCCCTGCAGGATACCAGATAAATGAGATAAGCCCACCCTTTCACAAAGGGCTGCTTTACTTTCTCATTATATGAGTGTCTGACTTAAGCCCATTAGTCAAATTTGCAATCCTGCAAAGCACTCCCAAGCTGTAAGTAATGTCACCTGACATTTCAAAGTTATTCAGTCCAGTATCACACTATCACATTCACTACTTTGAGGTGCAGGTCCTCTCAAGTTAATTGACTCGACTGAATGGATACTTTAATCTCAGTGACTTTCAGCCCTGACTTTCTTTAATTTTAGGGAGATAAGTCTCAAGAAACACTCAGGTGCTGGTGATGAGATCCTGGAAATACTCATATGACAATGATTCACTATCTACAGCACAGGGTAGAAAATAAAGCAAGGGGCCACACGCTGATGTACAGGTAGAATCCCCAATACTGAACAACAGCTTATGCAGTCAAAGCTGTGTCTTCTACAAACTGAGTAAAACAGCATTCTGATGAAATAGTAATTTATAATGGAATTATGTGCCAAAATAATAGAGTCATAGAATGGTTTGAGTTAGAAGGGACACTGTAGATCATCTATTTCCAATGACCCTGCCACAGGCAGAGACATCTTCCACTAGACCAGGTAGCTCAGGGCCCCCTTCAGCCTGGCCTTGAACACTTCCAGGGATGAGGCATTCGCAAGATCTCTGGGCAACCTGTGTTTGTGCCTCACCACTCTTGTAGTGGAGAATTCCTTCCTAACATCTAATATAAACCTACCCTCTTTCAGTTTAAAGCCATCACCCCTTGCCCTATCACTACATGCCCACGTAAAAAGTCCCTCTTCAGCTTTCCTGAAGGCCCTCTTTAGGCAGTGAAAGGCTGCAAGAAGGTGTCCTCAGAGCCTTCTCTTCTCCAGGCTGAAGAACCCCAACTCTTGCAGCCTGTCTTCCTACGGGAGGTGCTCCAGACTGCTTATCATCTTCACAGCCCTCCTCTGGACTCGTTCCAACAGATCCATGTCCATCTTATGCTGAGGCCCCAGAGCTGAACACAGTACTCCAGCTACTTCATGCACGCCAGTGAAACACTTGCACTTACTATCTGAATTATAAGTTTCTCTAAACTGTGAATGTTTGACTTTACAGTCCTGCTATGTTACTTTTACATTCAACTGTAAAAAGACTAACTTAAGGACCCAAGTCTTGGAGGAAACTCATGGGTTTTTAAGCAGGAAATCACAAAGAAACTTTCCAATATTTTCTTTTAAACAATTAAACTTATCCATAATTTAGGACAAACTTTCCTTTGGCCATTACCATGTAGATCACCCAAAACATTTCTTCATGCATGTATCTGTAAATAATTTGACCTAGCTGAATATCCTACCACAGCTAAGGGTGTTTTAAAATCCAGACTATACAACTGTGTCACAAAAATCTCCCAAATCAAACGTATTATACGGGAGCTTAATTCCAGGGCTATAGACCCAGACATGTATATTTAGTTTGATTATTAAATAACTCATTCTGCTGCTCTTTTCTTTGGATGCAGCAATAAATAACATCAAAGTACTGCAAGGGTCAATTCTGCAGTGTGTACACAATAAAAGTAATTTATTATGGTTTTGTTTCACAGGTGTCTATAGAGTAGTGTACTCAGCAAAAAAAAAAAGCTTTGAAGCACACTGTTCATCAGGATGACACACCACAGTAATTATTTCTGTTCTTCTGGGAATATAGCTTCCAGTACAAGGCACATTTTGTTACAGCAGCCATGCTTCATAAAAGTAAATAATAATAATGCTTATATAAAAGATCCGCAAAGTGGAAGATTTTGAACCTGAGTTTCAACAATTACTTTCATTTTCAAATGCAAGAGAGGTAAAGCATATGCTTTCACACTGTAAAGATGCATCTAACTGACCTTAATATAGTTCTTATGAGGTGCCATGTCTGAGTATTTTGACAAACACTAATGTATTCTACTTTTCCTCAGCAAATATCCAAACAGGACCTTGTTTTGAGAAAGTATGCAAGTTTGGCTTTATTTAGTAGGACCTCAGCTTTCCACACTACTTTCTGACTCAGCACTGAAGGCCAATTTTACATCAAAGTTCAGCTGCAATCCTACCTCCTAAAAACTCTTAGCACAACCAATCTGTCAGTACTTTCTGCCTAGCTACATCCCTTGGAGAAATGGCCAGCTGCTCCCATCTTGTAAGGTTCTTCTTCCATCTGGAACACAATACTTCACACAAAATGCTGTAATAGCATTGAATCAGACATCACTACCTCTCCCTAAGCAGAAAGCCATCCGCTGCTGGCATTCCCACCAGGTGACACACCTGAAAGTTCACTTCTGAGTTAATGGATTACTGCTTAGCTAGATCTGTATTGTGGGATTTCACCTCTCAAATATTTTAATGTTTTACTTTTTAGTAAGATGTCTGAAATGCATAGAAGTGTTGAACTTATTTACATTTCACACATTTCAAAACTTTTAGTAAGGAAGTGATCTTCAATCTTGGCTCTTATAAAAAGAAAATAATGAAAGGGAGGTTTTCAAGGATGTATTTGCATGAAATAAAAGGGTCTTACAGAATTAAATGCCTCTTGCATTATTTATTTCATGCCGAGTCTAGATTCTGCTAGAGAAAAGATTTAATTTGAATCAGAGAGAAAAGTTTTGCCTGTGCATTTCTAGAGAAGTTAAAGGGTTTACACTGCCAGAGCAGCCTCTATAAAATTCATAGACACCAGATGGCCCCATAGCACTCGCTCATCCGAAAAACAGATTTCAGTTTCCCTGTAGGGAAATAGAGAAGGAGCTGCATAGTTTGATGTTTAGAGCTATGGCTGCTTGAAGTTTTAGAAGGAAAACTGCCCTGAATTTTATCAGACATATATATGCAAATATATATAGATACATGATTAGGATATATAAGACAGAGTTAGGATACTTACCTGAGACAATACTGGACTGCCTTTGCATTTATTGGCCAGCTGTAACATCATCTCTTAAAATAAAGCTGCAACTAACACCTCTGCAGAGCTTGGTCCTGTAGGAGCAGTATGGCAGATGCCACAAGAATGTGCTTACCAGCAGAAGGTGAAGTGCAAGGGTAAGTCTGTCTATGTGATTAGGCACCAGCTGCCATGAACTGAATACACTTTGGAACAGGCAGAGAAAGGCAGGCATTAAAAGAGTTTTAAAAAATCAAAGAGGGAAAGGAAAAAAAAGTTAATTATGTGGCTCCAGTGAGACCAAGTTCTCCTCTCAACAAAACTAATTAAGTCATTGATGGCAACAGACACAGAGGTAGGTCTTAAGTTTATTGACAAGATATAAGCATGGAAAATATTGTCACACAAGTGCTTTATATTTCAAGTAGAGCTGCAAAGAATACAACTCTCAGAGGTGTCTGTGAAACTACTTAGGCTCACTGTCAGCTAGGAAAGCACAGGAAGCCCCTTCTACTCAAGTAGTCATAATGACACCAGGATCAGAGTAAAAATGTCTTGAAGTCCAAACAAAGCAATGGATTAGATGCAGCTATTTACTATTTATGTGGTGGTAGAGAGAAAACATAAGCTTTCTGAAATACATTCTCTTTCCCTCCCCACAAAAAGATGTCAGGAGAAAAAACATGTGTTCACATAAAAAGGTGCAGTGTATGTTTATTTAAAATAAGTACTCATACAGAAGGACATCGATATCACATGGAGAATTCAGTCAGATTCTTGCTCTAAATTATCTTTCCCTCACAAAAAGTAATATAAGCTGAAGATTAGACTTGCTGTTTGGCAACACAAATATTTGCAAAAATACTATTTATTTCCATCAGGAGGTACTTTGTTAACTCTTGTTCTTGGCTCACCTCATGTTACATGACACCTGCAGTTACAATATGACTATGCAGTTGGTGACTACAATATTCAGACAAGTTGGATCACGCTCAAATACACAGTTTTTATAATAGAACCAAACCAAATCTATCCATGTGTAACAGGTGAACAATCTCTAGATTAGCTGATTAAGGTTTCAACTGTAATAGCTTATGCATTTTTATTTCATTCTGAACCATAAAATTCAATCTATTATATGACATAATAGATCACAAAGATGAAGTAATTTGCTTCATTTTCTCTGTGGTTCAAAAAGGTAGATGTTGAAATTGCCTCACACTGAGATACAAGAGCCTCAGTGTTTAAATTGCTGCTAAAAACCTTGTAAATGGTTTAAAAGGTGCTGTGGGTAGACCGCACTCAGCAGCCAAGCACCTGTGCAGCTGCTCACTCCCCTTATCTCTCTCCTCCATCCCCAGCAAGACAAGGAAAAGAAGAGCAGCAAAAGCAAAACTCACTGGCTGAGATAACGACAGTTTAATGAGTAAAGGAAAGATATGAAAAATAAACCACTAAGCGATGCCAAGGCAATCCCTCACTGCCTCCCATACACAGACAGATGCCCAGTCAGTTGGCAAACAGCCACCTTGGAAGCCACACACCCTTCTCCCCCTTCTTTCTCTACCTCTTCCTTCTTTTTATTGTTGAGGTGATGCTTTATGATATGGAATAGCCCTTTGATCAGTTTGGGTTGGCTGTCCCAGCCGTGTCACTCCCAATTTCTTGCCTACTCACTGTGGGGGTAGAGGAAAAAGAAAGACTTGACGTTGGCAAGGGCTGTTCAGCAACAGCCAATACACTGGTGTGTTACCAACACTGGTTTAGATTTTAACAAATCTAAAACACAGCACCACATGGGATGCCATCAAGAAAGTTAACTCCATCTCATCCAGACCCAGTACGGAAAGAAACTCCAACAAGTCAGCTATTAATCTCCATAAAATATATCACCTGTAACTCACCACTTGGAAGCCCAAAAATCAAAAGCAAGTTATCTACTGCAGAATGCTTTGAGAACATGAAACCACATGCCAAATTTATCAAACCTGACAACAACCCACTACAGTCAATATTCTTCCTAACATTGTAGCAGTGGCTTTGAGCAGTGTACTTATAAAACAAGTAAGCCTAAGGCCTTCCCCAAACATACAACTTTGTCCGTGATCTTGTGGGACTTGTGTCCACGTTACTAAAACTGATCTGTTTTCCTCCTATTGTTTGGGTATTGGTATTTACTGCTTAGTCCTAGCAGGTTGTGAGTAGTCTTGTACAGTAGATATGCATAAATAGAATCATAAATAACATTTTAAAAGCTAACAAGGTGCTCAGAAAGGCAGCTCAATGACTTTGCCACAGTGCATGAGAACTCAATTTACAATACTTGCTTATTCTAGTTCCAGGGGGGAAAAAACCCCACAAAAATAAAACCCCATAACAACAGAAACTGCAGTTTACATGGAACTCTTCTCCTTTTAAAGAGGCTCCCCCATCCGACCATCCAGGAGCCTCTGTGGCAGTCACACCCACTCCTGCCCATAAGTAGACTGGGAATGGAGAGCAGAAGTGATGGTCTGTGGAAGTCAGCAGTGTCTCTTCACAGACCTTCAGAGCTCCTCTGTGTCTGTAGGAACAACTGTTCATTAAACCCCAAAAATCCCAAACAGTGCTACTCCCAAAGACAGTAGTTTGCAATCTACCATGAAGCTCACTTCTGTCAAGGGTAAAGGCTTTGAGCACCACAGACATTTAACCCACTGAAAGACTTCTGGAGTTGAGAGTGTAAGCAGTGCACAGCCTTCTGCCACTTAAAGATGTCTCAAGGCAAATGCAGTTCTACATGTAATTTTGGGAAACTACTTCTCACCTCCAGAGAGTAATGGTGAGCCAGTAAAGAGGTCTCCATAAAAAAAACAAGAAAGGCCACTGCAGACTAAGAGTGCCCACAAAAATGAACCCATAGCATTGAGAAAAGCAATTCAGTCTGACATGTAAAGGCCTCTCCTGCAGAGCAGCAAGGCTCTGCCAGCACAGCTCAGTGCTCACTGCTCAGCATTGCTGCAACAGGAGCTGCTTTGGGACTCCAACCCAGGAGCAGGAGCTGGTGTGGGGCTCCAGCTCAGGGGAAACTGCTCTCCCAGGAACTCAGGAGCATCCGTCCACGCAGCAAGAGCTTTCTAGGAAAGCCTGAGCTCACTTATAGGCAGATTTGAACGTGCACTAAGCAAGGTTATCTGCCCTGGGTTTTAAAGGTAGTATTGCTCACTGAAGAGTTCTGTTCTGAATTTGAGAAGTTAAGGCACAATGAAAGTGGGCATTCAAGGCCATGATTATCCATGTCCAATTAAACACAAACCAAGAAAGCTCCACTTCCAAGCGAGCTGAAGGCACCTTAAGGCATATGGGGGGCACAGTGAACATTGACAACAGCATCTGTCAAACCTAAACAGGACTAGAGATTTCTTTCTCTTTCTAATACATGTGACACAAATTTGGGTTCTGCAACACCAGTGAATGAAAACCCAGAGCTTTGTTTGAGGTATTAGAAATTTTACAGCTTGTGCACAGCTCTGTTTCTTGCCACATGCCTCAATGCAGATGGGCCAGAACCACCAGAGTCACCCAGGTTCTGCCCTGGGTAATGTTCCCTGGGCAGGCTTTGCTCCCTTGAAAGCAAGCAGCAGTCAAAGCAGCAGCCGTAACCCCCCTTTCCTCTTTCCAACCTTTTCTGCAGCAGGTCAAGGATATTTTCTATTCCACAGTGCTACACAGCAAGCAAGCTCACTTCTAAATACATCCAAACAGAAGTTTCTAAACTGCAAAATAAATACAGTTTTTACAGTAAGTTATGAAGCAAAATGTAGGTTATATCTAATATTTCATGTTAAATGTAGTGTTAATTAACCTTTTTTCCTTGTCCTCAGTGTAGCAGTTGTAAGAGGCCCCTTTGAACAAAACAGAGACTTCCACAGAAAGTAATAAATAAGTTTACTTTCTGGGCTTTTTACTCCCTGTCATAACAAAATAGTGATCATCTTGCCTGCTCTTCAGAAGAGGAACTTTAGGCATGCCAGGTGTTCCTTTGTTACACACCTGCTCCTTTGGGAGAGGCTTCTTGGCTGCTGGGGCCAAGCTTTTGTTTGTTTGCAAGTTTTTGGTAGAATGCTGACCTTTTGTGGAAGGCTGTGCTGGCTTTTTGGTCACTGCTGTTTTGGCTGAAGTTTGAGGAAGTCGTACAACAGATAAAGGTGTGCGTTCAGGAGGCTTAGATAAAGAGGGTCCAACCTGAGGGGAATTACTGATATTTGGCTGCTTACTGCCTACTGAGGACACATTTTTGCTTGTGGGTATCAGTGCAGGTGGTGACTTTGATGCTTTGCTAACTGCAAGGGAAGGTGCAGAAGCAGAGAGTTTTAGGACTGAAGCAGTTTTCAAGTTCCTTGCCAGGTTAGAAGTTGTTTGTAGGGTTTTTTGAGGATGCTGAGACCCTGCTCCTGAGATCTGAATATCATTTTCAGAAGGAGGTTTTGCAAGGAGCTGCTGAGAATGTGCAAACTTGGCAACAGTGCGCAGGTTTGTAACAGGCAGCCGAGCAGCCCCAGGAGCAACTGAATTCGCTTTGGTTTTAGTGGCAGATACAGGTTTGCATTTAGCAGGGATACAACTCTGCTTCGAAGTCACTGTTCCAGCTGTCCCAGATGAGTGAGACGTTTGTTTTTTAGAGGGTGAGGGGGCAGGATGGAGTGCCCGTGCTAGGGAGCCCCGAGGCAGGGCAAATTTCACTTTGGGAGTATCGGGGGACCGAATACGTTTGCGCAAGGTTTCAGGGGGAACAAGAGCTGTTCTTGTTCCTGCACATGAAGAACTTTTGCTTCCAGGCTGTGAAGGAGCAGCAGCTGGTGAGTTGCATGGAGGAGACTGCACTTTCTTTGAGGTACCAGCTAATGGTTTGAAAGGAGACTGCACACCTGTTGCTGAAGACCCTTGTAGTTTGGACCTGACTGTCAATGACTTGGCTGTGGAAGATGGGGGCACTGGTACTCTTGGTGATGCCACGGCAGGGGACTGAGGACGTTTAGATAAAGCCTTCTTGGCACTTGCCCCAGGAGCTAAAACAGGACCAGGGAGTTTTGATGGCTGCTTTTGAAACATATTGACAGCCGACATTGGATTCATAACAGGAGGTTCCTGATTTCTAGCTGATGAGCTGGGGACACTGTCACTGGTGACCCCTTTCTGAAATGACAGGATTTTTTGTTCCAGAGTTGCAAACTGAAGCACTCGGCATGGATCATATTTCAGCAGAAAACCTTGAAGAGTGTCCCAGCCTCCACCAACACGTACCATCACATGCTTGCCATGTAGCATCTGAGAATGGGGGAAGAGGGGTTGGGAGCAGAAGAACAAGAGAAATTTCTATCTTGTTTTATGCAGCATTAGGTCTTTATCTTACACTACCACCCATTGAAACTGACTAAAAATAATATCTCCTTTCTTACAGAGAAACATTTTAAAACAGAGAAATCATGTGATAAACAAGATTTATGATTCCCAATTCTTATATTAGGTAGCTTCTCCTGCAGAGACAGTAATACTGTGTCAGGAAATAATGGAAGCATCTGTACAGAAGACATTTTAACCATTCTGTAAAAATCTTTGTTTAGAATACAGAGTTCAGGACATGGGTTTAATCCAAATTGTGGATGTCCTCTTAACGCAAACTCTTATGACTGCTGGTGAGGGTACTCAACTATCCTGCAAATTACAAACCCTAAGAGTCCAGGTTTCAAACAAGCAATGTTCTCATGCTATTCTGTGCCATTATCCTTAGTTATGTTGCGAGTCATTACTGAAATTTTAGAGACACTACAGATAAGCATTAACTTAGTTTAGTGTGGTTGTAAAATCAATGGTTGTAGACTGAAGACTGAAGTAACTACACCTACTATGAATAGGGGATTGAATGGCAAGTTGTCCTAACATAAATAATTCAGTAATTCTAAAACAACACCATAAAAATGAGGTATTTCTCTTAAAAGCATTTCTCTCCCCAATATACAAATATAAATTGGGAGTTCTAAAAAACTACTTACTCGTATGAAGAGTATTTTATCTCCCAGCCTATAACGTCCTTCTGATAAGTATTCAATTGAAAATCGATGGGAACAACTGCAGGGAGGATCTTCTGCTATATGTTTTACCTAGTTAAGAAAATTGAAAGCATTTGCTAGTATTTTGACAGAAGTATGTGTTTAACCATCTATTGAGTTAATCTCCTATTAAGAAGGAAGACCCAAGAAGAAAACCACTGAAAAAAGGAGAAAGGGAGTCCCCAGTTAGTCCTGGGGTAGAGAAGATGTGCCTCTTAAAGCCACTTAGAAATGTAAAAAATTGGAAGGTCAAGACTACTGACAAGAAGGAAAAATAGTGAGAGTTTTCAGAGAGAGCAAGGATCTAGTGGCTGACATACTTAAAGAAATGGAATTTTTACATAGCAACACTGAGGGCCTTTAAAATAAATGAATTTTAAAGACTCAACCTGCATTTTTAAGCAGAATAGGAAAATTGTTCATAATTTCTTTTGGACCAGTTAAAGAGCTGTACAAATCATTTCCTTTTCTGCATACATATTCACTTCCAATTGATACAGCTACAGAGGCTTAAATTTAAAATCTTTTTTCCAAAGAGTTTCATCAAAGCCTACTTTAACATTTATGAAGGTTTATGAAAGATCAAATTGAAGAGAAACATTAACTGCAGTCATAGAATATTGACACACCAGAAAAACTGAATGAGTCTTTCTTATACTCAAAGAAGCAATGAAAAGGGAAGAGGAGAAAGGAAATTAAGGTGGTTGTATGCACTGAGGCATTAACTCCAAAATATATAAATAGCATTTTATTTACATTTTCAAAACAAACATTTATAAAAAGAGGTGCATACCCTTCTGTTTTCTGTTTGAGGAGGGTCACACATTTTAGATGAAAACCAGACTATGCTTACTGAGCCAGATCATACAAGTACAAAACTCAGGAGTTTAATTTAAAGCCCATATCACACTCAGTAAGTAGAACTTACTGCCTCATGTAGTTCCCCATGGTGACAGCAGGACTTTGGTGTGTTAATAGGTGACGGTGGCCCAGAGGTCATCAGCAAGGTTTCTTCTAGCTCAATTTCCTTCTCTAGTTTTACAAGTACAGGAGGTTCAACTCCATACCTCAAATACCAAAGTAGAGAGCTTAATTACTAATTTATTAAGAAAGTAAAAAGAAATTGATGATAACAAACTCGTAAAATTGTAAGTGGCTTGACAGACAGAGACATCTAAATCAGTCAGAAGGATAACTGCCTTGAAAATCCAAAGAGAAGAAGCACCTCTGAGCTTCCAGCAGAAACCCTTCCCAAGGTAGCCTTAACAGAGAACACAGTAAAAATACTGTCAAAACTACACAACTGAGGTCACATCCAATATAGATAAACTATCTTAAAGCTTCTGCACTAGAAATAAATTAAAAGTCTAAATTTAGAGAATAAAGAGATACCTTCCAAAAAGCTGAAAAATTTAAACCCTTAAAATCGTATTTCATGTTCAGTGAGTTCTTCCAAGAGGTACAGATATCTATAAGCTGAAGGTATAATTTAAACACACAGCTATAGAAAGCAGCATGGAACAGCACCTCTCCATGAAAAGAGTCTCATAAAGATTTGAAAAAATATTCATGTTCTCTGATGGTCATAGAAAAGCTACTCATTACATTTAGCACAGAATTAACATCCACTGCATTGCACTTAATGACTGCAGAGAATGTCTTAACTTTGCCTTAGCTTTCACTTAATAGGATGTGTCCTTCAATTTCTTGTTAGGAGCATGTGTGGATCACGTACCTGGATACAATACGCCCAATTTCCAGCAGACAAAGATACACTTGTCTCGGATCCTTGTGCAAAACTAAAAGGGAAGATCATAAAGAGGAGTTATAGTTCATATTTATTGCAGCAAGGCCTATGCAATTTAGGTACAGAGAAGAGAAGGGAAGATAAGGTATCCATGACTCTAAATTTCCCATCAACCTATCAGAGGCAAGTTACATTATCATTGACAAAGCACTACATGCTTTACAACTCTAATTCTCTATTCCATAAAGTCTTTAAACCCATCCCGGCACTCCAGAAATCAAACTCTTCTCTTCCTTCTAAGAGCAATATGTTTTATGATCTTCCTTCTTGATGAGAACAAGAAAGAAAGATCTGAGAGTTCTTCCTTCCCTACCCCCAAATGCATTATCATAGTCTTAAAGATGGAAACCATTTAACAACTGCAAATAGGAAAATAAACCCATCTGTTCATGCTCATGCCTACAGCCACAGCTAGGCACGTGGACCCTGTAAGTTAACATCCACAGGAGGGTACACTGCAAAGGCCCTAGCTGACAAGTGGATGGCTACACAGTCAGCCAGCCTAAGTGACTTTAACCTTTCGCTGAAAAAGAACAGCCTAGGTGACTGCTACCAGTTCAGTGAGCAACAGATCTCTTTTATTATCACTTCAAAAGTTGCAGGTGCCTGTAGGATCCATCCATATGGCAGGTTCATCCAGTTCCACTAGAATACATCACTTTGTCAGTGGCAGCTCCCCCACCCCATGCTATACCTGCATTTCACCCCTCCTATCCTGCCCCATACAACCAGAGGTTTTCTTCAGAATGTGGTATCTTTGTGAGGCTGTACTTATAAGGATGGTCAAAACCCCCGACCATAAGGAGATGAGAACAACACTGGTTTAAGAGGCACACACTGAGATTCAAACATCAGATACTAGCTCTGATCACACAACAGCAGCAACACTCTTTCAGATACGTTAGCAGCACAGAGTTTTCACAAGTCTTTGCTTCTTAAAGACTGTGCCCACATTAACTCAACGAGTGCCCAACGCAGAGGCTGCTTCACACCCCTCAAATCAGAGCAGCTCTAGCAGCTACATGCACTAAATGATGATCAGGAGAGCTGAAGAATGAGATGGAAGAGTGGAGTGATAACCAGTGTGAATATGACTGGCAGGTCTGAGTTTTCTTAACAACTTTGAGATGAAATTCAATTATTTCTACTGCCTCTTCCACTCTTCAGTGCAGCAAAAGGAAAATAATGTCTGCTTTGGTTTCTTGAGATGTCCATCTTTAGGTGCCCAAGAAAAGGGAAAAAGAAACAAGGCCATAAGCAAAGAAAATATTTTAAAATCTCACACACAAGTAACAACTACCTCCTCTTTCCCCAACAAGCCTCAGAACTGAGATGCTTTCAGTAGGTTCCAAGAACAGTCGTATAAATACTTTAGAAAACAGAGCATCCCTGTGCTTTCTTAGCTAATTAGCAACACTGTCTAATAACTCTGAAATCACAGATTGGAAGAAAGGTCATTCAGCTTGCTTCAACCCACACAGTATCAATCTTTCTCCCACTATCACCAAGTATAAGAAACTAGATAAGTTGTAGAATGTTTATATGAACAAATCTGACTCTCTTCACACCATGTAGTAATAATATTCAGTAGAAAATGGAATTTCCCTCCAAAGAGAAACCTGAGCCAGCTCTATATTTGCAGATGAAATCCAACATCTTTCTGATGTTCAATTTGATATTTAAAATGCTTTTGCTTTAAGTGTGTTTCCTAAAGTATAAGCCAAATATAAAGTCAGATTTTCTTGTTTACATCATCTACTCCAGTTTGTAAGTTTGCTTTTAAAAAGATCTTATTATGAAGGGTAAATCTAGAATAGAAAGTTGACATAGCCATAACGTAAACGCTACTGGAGGTCAATTAATCACTTTTTATGTGTGTACATGTGTGTGTGTGTGTGTGTATTTGCCAGCCATAACAGAAGTGTTTTAATTTGCCTGAATCCAAAAGAGAAAAATCAAAATATACCCCAAGCAGAGACCAAGACATTAGCTTTTACTTGATGTCAAAGGGTGCCCCACAATGCCTACTCTTCCTTTATGCTGCCTCAGGAGCCTCTTGATTTATTTCCTTCACAGTCATCTACACTTTTCAAAAGGTGCTACTATATGTACCTGATGGGAAAAAGACAACTGCCAACTTATCCTTCCCCTATTTCATTCACAAAGAATGACTTGAAAGTCTGATGGAAAACATCAGTGGAAAGAATGTTTCATCTAGGAGGCTGCAAGTCTGCTCATTTCAACTGCCAAAAAGGCTCACAGAAGATATTTATGACATAAAGCAAGCTTGTGTCAAGAGTTACAATCAGACTTCAAAACACTTATTTGCTACGAGTGAAAGCCACAGCATTAGGAAATCCTGTCTGCCTATCTCAGGGAGGCTAAACAGGTTCTAGTTACCCATCCACTTACAGGAACTAATATGTTTAAGCAATACAATTCATACAAGGAACTAAAAAAATATATTAAAATTTTCTTATAGCTCATTTCTACTCATCTGTATTTCATGGCACCGAAAAAAGATACACTCACTGGTTAATCAGAATGAGACAGATGCAAATCACAGTGTTTTCTCAACTAATTTAAAAGATGACTTATTCAGTAGAGATTCAAGAGCAGTCCAACCAGCATGTAAATAGCATTAAATGGCACAAAGACTTCAAAATCCAGTAAATATTGTGCAAAATTTATTTGATTACTGAAAACAAAGGTACTTTTAAATTTTTTGCTGTTCTGCTGACAGGCAGATATTTTGCTTATTAAAAAAAAGCAAAACAACAAAAAACAGTGTTTGGCTTGCCACAGAAATGTTTGTATTTATTAATTTTTACATAATAGCTGGTAAAAGAGAATTTCCTTATTTATCATGTGACAGAAGTGCAATTCCTCTTAACTAGCAGTCAAAAAATTTTATTCCATCTGTATCAGTCTAGAAGCTGTTTGTTATAAGGCACCAATTGTGCACTGGGGCAGGCATACACACCGCTAGCAATATTTCTTTTTATAACTATCTTATTAAATGGGAAAATACATTGTTTAGAGTCACGTCAAGTACGTCCTGAAGTAAACGTTAATTACCAACAGGCTGTTGCTATTTCAGACACAACGTCCTGATGTAGTTACCAAATTTAACCACGATGAATGTATTATTCTGCAACAAGAATGAGCTCTAATACCAAATAAAGGATCTTATTGTGATTTGACTCCATGGCCCTATGGTCTTCCCACACATGGAAAACGAAACCACATTTTCTCCTCTGTTTCTCAGTAGTTCTTTTTACTGAAGGAAAACATGCAAGTTTGTTGCGCAGTTCTCAGTGCCCGCTTTATCCCTCATAGCAACTTTCAGAAGTTTGTAAAAGCAAGTTAGATCAGTCACTGAATTGATTTTTCAAAGCTTTCACTTGGACACTACCTTAAAATAAACAAAAACATTAACACCTTGCACAAGACATGCAGAGCTAAGAGAAAAGGTTCAAAAGACTATACATAAGGGATCTCCCTGACCAGGAAGTTATTCACACACAGATCAAAGCAAATCTTACAAAAAGAGAGAGTTACCTAAACCTTCAGATTCAAAGAGATAGGTCTCATCAACTCCAATAGCCCTACACCAGTTAAGAAAGTTGGCCGTATTATCTCTGGCAAAAAAAGATCCTGATGGAGCATCCTTCTTACATGGAACTTTTCTCATAGGAAAATTCTGGCAAGGGAAGAAAACAAAAAGTACATTGTGCATACCAACATTGCCAACAGATTTCAAAGCATATTTGCAAAGGAAAATACACCCTAAATGCAGAGTACAGAAACAGTTGTAACTATTTTGTATTCTATCCAAAAAAGCTATATTAATATAGAAGGCATTCTACCTTATCATTGTGAACAGTCACTGAGTGAACAATCCTTAATTCTGCAGCCTCTCCCAAACCTGTCCATAGAGTTGCTTCCCCATTTCCCCACATGCTGGGGTAGAAGTCTTACTGATTGTTTCACAGGTCTGGATCATTATTCCCCTTTCCCAAGCTCTGTTCACAGCAGCAGAACAAGCACAGTGAGAGAACCTCAAATCAACTAACTATACATTGTATAGTGGTGGCCTTGGCAGTGTTAGGTTAATGGTTGGATTTGATGATCTTAAAGGTCTTTCCCAGCCTAAAAGATTATGTAATTCTAGGATTTGCAGCAGTTATATAGCTCTTGAATAATACTATTTGGCATCCTAAGTTTGCTGTCTTGTGCCCCACAATTAATAATAATTCTAATATCAATAATTTTATTACTTGCTGGTAAATATCCATTATTTAAAACTATTGGTTTACTAGATAAAACAGAAAAAGTTAAATATTAAAAAAAATGGTCTGGATATAGTGAAACTGTTCCCCCTGTCCACCAAGGCACTTTAGCTGCCAATCTACTATTTGACAAATCCAACTATTGCTGTAGATATACAGGGTACCTGTAAATTCAACAAGTGCTGCATGGACCAGTTTTAAATGGGTTTGTACTCCAAAGTAATAGAGCTTGAGATTCACATTTCAACCAAGCATTGATTCTCAATGAAAACACTGAAGCCCATCTCCAGGTACATCTCAGTTTGGATATTTTTATGGGTGACCCGTACACTTGAGTTCAGCCACCACTTCCTGGCATAAAACATGCTACAAGTGCCAATGGGTATCTTATTACCAACACACACTGATGTCAGGGGAACAAACTCCATATTTGGACTAGATCTTCCTCTGGCAAGATTTCTACTGAAATCAAACTAAAAACCTAGAAAGGACCTCAAGGTTTGATTAACAAAGCAAGTAATTTGTTGCACGAGGCCATTTTATCCAACTATATAGCCACACTGCTGTTAATCAGTGTCTGGATACACAGCATATAGAACAGTACTTTGGGAAGCCTCACTCACCAGCTTTCCCTTTAACTAATACTTAAAATTTAAGAGTTTATATATGTATTTTAAAAATCACGATATGACTCACCCTTAAGTTATTTGTGCTACAACATTTTTTAACTGTGTTTTGAAGAACACCAACCAATTGGCAGAGTAATACCCCATTATCAAGTTCTTCTAGCAGTTGTTCTGCTTTGACTTCCATTCCTTAAGTAAAAAAAAAAAAAGTCAATATTAGAGTTACTCCACAGAAGACAAAGAAGTTTTATATGAACTTAGAGGCAACTCAAACAACATTCCAGTGTTCAAGACTGAAAATTAGTAAAAATATGTAAGTAAAATAAAATTAAAAATTCATTTGATTTTAATTAGACTAACAAGATGCAGAAACATAAATTAGAATTATTAATTATGCTACCCTTAAGAGGTGGCAGCTAAAAACTGAAATCAAAGCATACATTTTAATGCAATTCTCCCAACCATTCAAACTCAAATACACCAAACCTTAATAGTACTATAGGTATTAAGGTATTAACATTGACTAGAACATATATAGGCACTAACACTGACTAGAACATTAGCAAGTGCTTTGAAATTCATTAGACACTGATTCATTTTTAACCTCACCTAGCAAGCCAGACAGCCAAATTGAGAGATCTTCTTGCATAGGCACCAAAGTCGCTTCATGCCGCACGGATATCCATTGGTCATAGAGGCACACATCTGCCAAACCTGGCCCATGTCTGGGAGTCAGAGGACTTCGGGGACTTAAGGGAGGGTCATCTCCAAACCACACCTGCAGAAGATTTCAGTAAGCTGAAGACAGGAAGCTCTAATATTTGCAGTCAGATGACAAGAACTTGTGTTTCTGAATTACGCTGGAGAACTATTATTCAAAGTGTAAATGTTCATTTCCCTTTGGACAGATACAACAAACCAACAGAACAATTGAATGGTGCAGCTCTCATTTGTAACTCCTGCATCAAAATACTACTGCATTCACTCTTTTGGCTTCTTTGGATTTAAAATTACACACTTTCCTAAATATTGAATAATGAAATCTGCAGCTTATCATATAATTTGCTACAGACTAGTGATTTCTTGATCAAACATTTCAGAGGCATTTTATGCTTAAATCATTAAAAATTATGATATTAAAACAGGAAGTGTTCCCATGCAAGAACATAACACTCTTCTTGAACACAAACACTTAGCATTTCTCTTCAGGACTGCATATTTTCAAAATGAGAGGTAACTCACATTTCAAGAAAAGGACCACATTGATATTTTGTGTAGAGAAATTCCCAGGGTCCTTCTGGTATTCTTAACAATTTTCTTCAGTTCAGTGTGTATATAAAATACATTTATTCATTTATACTTGAGTGATTAACTAGAATATAAGGTTTTTAAAACAACACTTCTTAATCATCAAGCAAGTTTTTCAATAATCTCTGCCTTTGACTTCAAAACCTTCTTGGGAAACAGCACTAAGAAGTGAAAGGGTCACCTATCTGATAATAAGAGTGGGTTATCCGTCTTGTTACATTGCTCCTTGTAAAAGGCAAATTTTTTTTTTTTAATTAGCAGTAACTGGGGAATCTAGTATTTTATCTGCTTCAGGGTAGATCTTTGCATAAAAAAAAAAAAAAGTATTATACAGGTATACAGGATTCAAACACTTCAAAAGCTTTTACCTGAACTGCATTCTGCATGGTCCCCTGCATTTACATTAGTTTCTCGTCCTGGGGAAAAATAAGAGATTTTTAATGCAGTCTCTCCTGCTTTCATGAAAATCCCAAGTAAAAACCCATCAGGGCTGTTTTGGACAAACAAGAACAAGTCTAATAGGAAGGCAAGGGGAAAGTGGGAAGAATCTTAGTAGCTAAGGTATTGATCCAGTATTCAGTCAACTTCAGTTCTCTGCCCTTAGATAAAAGTGGTTATTACAGCACAAAGTAGCAACTAACTTTGTATGCATAAACAATACGTCAAAGTTGGCGTGATTTTAAGGAGTTGTATGGCATTTATTTTGCCAAAGAGTAACACAATTACTTCCAACCATTTTTAGATTTAACACTGTTGGCACTGATTTTTCCTTCTTAGTTATCACAAGTGTATCTTGTACATGTGTGTAGACAGATACATGCATCCTGAGTTTACATTAAGTATTCAGAAGATCATGAAAATCTGAAAGAAATCATTTTTAAGAATATGATTTTCTCTTACAGAATCATAGAGTCGTGTGGGTTGGCCAGGATCTTATAGATCATTGAGTTCTTGCATAGATACATGACAGAAATCAATGCTTTTATTAATTTCTGTTGGGATTGTGACTTTCCAGGCAGCATGCATACACCTAACTTTTCAACAGAATGCTGCAAATTATTGCAGCAATATAGTTATCAGGACAATTCCCTGGCAAAATGATCATGAAGGAAAGTTTTAGAGACAATCTGGTCAATGCTTTCTGTCCTGAAGCCAACACAGTATTTTCCAACAATGCTTTCAACCATGGGAAAATCCATCACAAGCTCTACACTGGGCTGAGGATTAGTAAGTCTCTCCCTGGAGGCTCCAGGCCTGGGGATGTGCAACATTACCAGGTTAGCTGCCTGCACATGTACCAGAAAGTATTTCTTCATTGAAATTTTCCACAGTGGTACATTGCAATGTCAAAAAGTTCCTATGTGTGTCTTGCAGCCTGTTAAAAACAACTTACTTGCTCTGTTATTTAATAGCTGCAATGAAATTTCATCTTACTGATTAAACTGAAAACCAGATTGCAAACTTTAGCTGACATTTTTAACACATCTGTTTTCATTTAAAAGTAAGTGACTTTCCTCTCCTGTCCCAGACGTATAAGCTTTGTATGTAGAAGGCATTCTTCTCTCCTGCACAACCTGGCCTTCCTGCAACAAAAGGCTGAATAGCCCATCACAGAAAACACAATTCTTGTAAAAATTCTCACCCCTTCATCCTCCATAGAAAGCAGAACGGTATCATTTTCTTCCCTTTTTTCCTTCCCACTGCCTTAAACTTCACACACTACATAGGACCACACGTATCAGGCATTTCAAACAACTTACCTCTGGAACCAGCAAATGAGCAATCACTTTGTTCTCAGGTGAAGTCACTTCCTTGTACCAGGACTGATAGCACTTCTCAGACCTTATCAGAGACACTCCAAGTGATATCTTTGCCCTTCTTTTTATTTCTAGGGAAGGAAAAAAAGAAAAAAAAAAAAAAGAAAGAGACATCCTCTCCTTGATGTCATTTTTCCTTCTATGAATGAACAAGGGAAGGGAAGGGTATATACCAAGCATTACTAATGAGCATGTTATGCTTCCCACAGCTTTGTCCAGGGGAATACATTTTCCTTTGGCATAAGAAAGCTATTGTCCTAAGAGAAGCTCAGTGAGAGGCTTCATTGATTAAAAAAAATAAATAAAACAACAGCAGAACAGCCAGTAGAGAAGCTGGTCTCATTAAAATAAGGAGTTCCATATAGGCTAACAAGAGCTCTAGCATATTAACTGCCAAGGGAAAACAAAAGGCTGCCTAATTCACAGGGAGCGCCTAAAACACGAACAAAGCAAAATATTCACACTGCAGCTATCACAAGAATGCTCAGCATCTGCAGTTTTGTGGCATGCCTAACAAAAACTAGTCTTGCCAAGAAAAAAATAAAAGATGAGATTGAGGAAAATTGTGGCACTTGAACTTCAAGGGCCTGCTCTTCTAAAACAAGTTATTTTGTAAGCCCATATGTCAAAGAGTTCCCTAGAAAGTCAAACGGCTTCACTTATTATCAGAGCATCTGAATAACACTTAACAAAAATCCCCTCTGATGATGCCAACCACAGCTCACCAATTTTGAGTTGAAAAAGTAACATAATAACAATTACCCATTTTCAGATGTCAAACAGTTCATCTCTGGGATTAGGGAATACAGATTAATGTAGCCTTTTATCACTTACTGCGAGAGGCATAGGATGAGAAGACCCAGGTCTGCCACCTTCAAGGAGTGAGCCTGCAAATGTGCAGAAGGTGCTGTGGTGAGGTGAATACTGCAGTACCAGGCAGAGTCATAACCAAATCTGACTTCTTCTAAAACCAGTTGGGTTCCCTGCATCAAAAAGCTGTACATAATGAATCTAGTAAGTATTTGATACTGAATTCTGGCAGCTCCAGCTAGGACTGTATCAGTTTCTACACTTGCGAGTTTTATCAACTCGTCTTCATTCAACAGGCATTTGGTGTTCAGGCATCGAAGTCTGTGAAAGAAAAGACCTCAGAACTGAAGTACATTGTAACATGTCCCCCCCACATATTTTCAGGCCATGCCATTCTCATTTCCAGGCCAGTTGATACCCTCAAGGTCCTTTGGGACAAAAGACTGAATAAACCTATCACAGCAGAAACAATTCTTTTAATAACTCTACCCCTTCCTCTTATTCTTTCTGGTTTCCTCCCCATTTCCCCTCCCTGCTTCACCCCTTAATATAGGGAAAATACCAGAAACACCAGAAACTTGCAAGCATTTCCCAACCAGGGGGTAACCAAGCTCAGCAAGCATAGAGGTCCCCATTCTCAGGAAACACCTCATTTCTGCTGGTACTTCTGCTGCCAGTGGCTCTGAGGGATGGAAGGAGTGATACCACCTAGCCTCACCTCACAGCTGGATCAGTATAGCAAGGGTGATTTACTGTGAGACAGGCAGTCAGCCCCAAAAGATACAGCAGGAGAGGCAAGAACTGCCTTCGGCTGGCTGAGTGCCAAACCTCCAGTGAAGGACTAGAGCCATGGACCAACATTAGGTAAGAGACATGAGAAAAACATACCTATCTATTGACACGTGGTATAGGGACAGGCATTCCTCAGGAAAGGGGGTGCAGACACACCCTGAACATGACCCACACAGCCTTCTGAGGCCATAGTTTGTCTCTGCTCTCCACAGAGATGCCCAGCACTCTGTCCCCAGGCAATCTGAGAAACAGCAGAGTCAGCAAATACTAAAGCACTTTACACAAATACTTCAGGGTGTTAAACACATGCTCTTAGATGCTACACAAGATAGTCTGCTTAGTATCAGTTGTATCAGGATTTATAGATCATCCACTGAGGCCCAACCAGCAAGACATGCTACACTAATTACAACCCATTCTGTAGCACAAGATGAACCAAGTCCAAGTCCCATTTTACTTGACTAAACAGTTTACAAAGAAACAAACAAACAAAAAGAATCCACAACTCTACAGATAGCAAAAACATTGATGAAGCAGCCATTGATCCAGCTTAAGCAGAACCTAAAGGGATTCACAGGTTCATTAAAATGCCTTTGGTTAACAGGATCATTAAAAAAACTTGGATAGAAACACTTTTACATCTTCACCCTATATTTAAGACATATAATACCTCACCTTTTATTCCATCAACACCCAAAGGCAGTCACAACAGTCTAACCCAGAGCAGGCGGATTAGGCTTGACAGTACCTACTGAAACCCATGTTTGTAAACACACTGAAATTATAGAAGCTGTCATGTCAGTATCTGTTGAAACCTACTACAGGTTTCAAGATTCTTTTTCGTACACATATACTGACATGCAGAAGAAAAGAGGTAGGCACAAGAGACATTCACTGAACGGAGCTCTAGCCCCTCCATCACTACAGCAATTACAGAGCCTTTTTGTTGCATTACTGAGTCAGCAGGAGCTCTGCTTCCCTGAGGAGGCCTCAGAGGCACGAAAGAGAAAGAACCAGACTAGTTAGTCTGAGGTGATGGGCTTTAAGGTGGCAACCAACTCCTTACATTAAGGCACACTGACTACTCTCCTCAGAGACTGCTTTTCCACACCTCTCCATTAAGTGCATAAAAGCAGTGGCAGTGAGCACACTCTCCCCTTCCAAACGGCAACAAAAGCCCTGGATACACCTGTCAGGGCACAAAAACCCACTTGAAATCAGGGAGGAGCACTTCATCTCAACAGCTGGCATCTCCGCAGGAGACGTGCAGACGACTCCTTTACCACAGGAGCATCCAGTCTGGGCAGAGGCTGGTTAACACAAGACACCCAGAGGCTCACTCTCATTCACAGGCAAGCCCTTCTTCCCCTCCCATTTCCACTCCACACTTCTTCCAGCAGAGCAGCATGGAGGGGAGGATTGTTCGATGCCCATACAGCAGGCTACTGGCTGCCCACAGTCAGGAGGAGTTTATTATGGCTTAAATATAAAATCCTGTCTTATGGTGACAGATCCACCTAGTACAATTTCAAATGCATAGACCAGTTATGCCTTATAGCTCCTAAAGTAATACATGCACTTTTTCCCGTGTCTAATCCTATGCCAAAGGTGACACAGAGCATCCCTGGAACATGGCCAGCTTTTGGGCAAAGAAACGAGCCAGACGCTTTTCGGCTTATTAAGCAATATGAATGTTTTAGCCAAGAGCACTGGGGCAAATTTCCTACAGAAATAGCACTGCATCCTCAAACGCCTGCGTGGGGCACAGGAGAGACTGGTTTGAAGGGTATTATGCAAAAACTCTCCCCTCTCCCTTCCCCAGAGTAAGTTTCGAGGCACTTCCCTTCCGACATCCACGTCACAGACGCCGGATGGGAGCTGCTGCCGCTGGACGGGTGGCCGGGCCGACCCCAGTGACCGTCTCAGCCCAACACCGGGCTGTGTCGCGCTGCCCGGGGCTCCCCGACACGCGGGACGCTCCACGCGCTGCCCCCACAGACACGCGGGACTCACTGAGCGCTGCCGCTCCGGAGCGGCGCGCCCGAGCCACCGACGCGAGCGGGACTCCGCCGCAGCGCCCCGGTCCTCGCCCGGCGCTGAGGCCGGACCCGCCGCCGCTCAGGCAGCCCGCACCTCCCACGCGGGCCGGGTCCGGGGCACCGCCACACCCCGATGCGGGGTGCTGTCACCACCCACCGCTCTGCTCTGCTCTGCTCTG
>WBMZ01001088.1:0-67836 GCA_013400975.1 Atrichornis clamosus
GCGCCCAGGCTTTGCCCGGGGCTCCGTCGGGGCTCCACGGCCGAGGGGAGCCGGGAAGGGCAGCGCAGCCGCGTCCCCTCCGCTGCCGCCCCTGCCCGGGGCTCGGCCCGCTCGCTCCCCGCAGCCTCTCGGGCCCCGGGGCCGCTCCCCGGCCGAAGCGCTCCCCCGGGGCGATGGACGCGGCCCGCGCTGTCCGGTCGTGCCCTCGGTGTGAGGAGCGCCCTTCCGTCGGGCTCTGCTGAGAGGCCGCCCGAGCCGGGGCGCACAACAGGCTGGGCTGGCCCCAGCACGGCAAAATGGAGATGTCGCTGCCAGGCACAAAGTGCACTGAACTTGTGCCGTGCCCGGGTGAGACTGCGCCTGGCACGGCAGAGAACTCAGGGCAAACTGCAGATACGAAATGGCAGTGGAAGATGCAACTTTTTGAAACTTTGATGGTTCTATTACGTGAGTTCAGAGTTACAGCAAAGAAAAGCAAGACAAGGAATTTTTCACTGTTCAGTTTTTAGGAATGTACAACATGCCAAAAACCCCATATAAGGGTGCTGAAAACCCCATTATCTCATCATAAGGATGGCTTTCTAAGGGAGGATGAAATGCTAGTTGAGTTTCTTAAAACATAGTATTTTTGAATTATTTATGCTAGAACAAGCATCTTCATATATTTAATAAAGCCATCTCCAAGATATTGCTCCTGTGTCATCCTTCATACTTAGAAGTTTAACATGGAAATTAAAACACCCAAATTAGTTCTTATATTGTACAACTTCTTCTCTTTAAGAAACAAAATATTACAATGAAATTATTGCATTAAATCTACATAAGCTGTATTGCAGAATCATTTAGTAGCATTCTTTATACTTTTCAATGTAGTTACATCCTCAGGAAAGAGTGTTCAGTGAAAATTCTAATGCCAACTTTTATTATAACTAGGTTTCTCAAGCTGCAGCTGACTTGAAGCAATTCTGCCTGCAGAATGCGCAACATGATCCCCTACTGACGGGAGTATCATCAAGTACAAATCCATTCAGACCCCAGAAAGTTTGTTCATTTTTGTAATTATGTGAACTACTTCAGTATCTTTCAGTGGTGAGTTCTTGAATTACAATTCACAAACTCTTTTGTCATGAAAAATAGCTGTCTTTAAAGAGACAGGCTGCATGAAAGGCACTCAGAAACATCTGACTCGTGCAGCTGGTGCTGGTCTAGATCCCCATTCTGGGCCCCTCCTTCCCTGTTCTAGTCACAGCTCTGTTTGTTTGTAGGTATCAGGAGTAGCACTTCGCCATTGCAGAGCTTCCACCAGTTTCTGTTGCTGTAGCAAAGCAGTGGGGCCAGCTGCTACTGAGCTGCTATTTGGACTAACCTAGTTGTGTAGTAATTCTGCTGTATCTTCCTCTGTGTAAGGGTATTATTTCCCTTTGCTCACATAGAATTAATGGCCTGACAGATTATGTGGTGAATCCTGATTGTGGCAGATAAAACAGACTTCAAGTTCTTAAACTTTTAAAGAACAGTTCCAAAAACAGATTAGTGGTGGTGGTCTCCATCTCCTTATGAGGTGGAGATGTCCTCTGAGCCAAAAGAAAAAAGTATGTAGTCCAAGAATTGTGTCAGGGCCCATACTTAAGTAAGCTACTACATGGGTAGCAGTTTAAATAACTAGAAACAGTTGAATACTCACTGGGATTTTCATTCCAAAACTTCCATAGGTTCATTAGCATTACTGCTATCACCATGAAGACTACTCGCTCATCTGGCATTTTGGTGATTAAATTTTAGGCTAACCTCTTTAGAAAGGTGAGTTTTAGATCCACAATAGTTTCACCAAACTCTGAGAGTCACAGTAACTTGATTATTTTGGCCCCAGTAAATGCATGATAATTGTACCATGTTCCCCTTTCCTGTTGCCTGCCCTGTGACTTGGATCTGTTGGGGGTGAGAGCACAGACATTATTTCAAACCACCTGATACACAGTTAACCAGGCTTCACAATCCTTAGAAATCTCCTAGTGAATCTTAACCTTAAAAAGTTCTGGTTTTGTAGCTGCCTTACATCACTCAAAGAACTGTAGTTTGCTAGATTTAAATTGTGTTATTAGGCAGCTTTATAGAAAAGTCACCACAGTCAGACTGAATTGTTAAAATTGTTCTCCCCTCAAGCAGACTGTAGAAAGGTTCCAGATGTGTGTGCTAGCATGAATCACCTTGTTTAACGACCAGAGTAGGAACAGTATAGGCATTGATGCTTAACTATTTAACAAACAAAAACACTTCCCACATGGTTTTGAGCAGTGAATTACAGCAGTGTAACTGAAATGTGTTTTAGAGTTCTTGTTGCTTTTAAAGTTACTTCTGTTGTGAATTTTGCCAATTACTCTTATTTTTAAAAAAATTTGGATGCTGACTTGTGCTCACACTACTGTAGCTGTAAGCAGTAATCCAAGGAAGAAATCAGATCATTTGTAAGCATTACAGACCGATAATTTATAAAAAGCCACATTAATCAGTGACACAATTCCCCACCAAGGTTTGCCAAGGTAAAGTAATTCCTGGATTCCTGGGTGTGGATGTTGGGAAATAATGTTTCCTCTGTCTCACACACACATCTATGTGCATACACAGGGCATAAAAGGCTTAGTATTTTCTTCCTCAGTTATGGCTTTTGGACTGGAACATTTGTTTCTGTTTTAGTTACATTACCTGTATGTAAAACTCCTTCCCTTTGCAGTATCTCTTGCAGGCACTTCCTGAAAAGAGGCAGTTTCTTTGTTGTAATTACTTTGTTTTCTTGATGAGCCAATAGAGTTCATGTTTGCACAGGCAGCACCACCTCACTGAAGAGGAAGTGTAATTTGTTAGTTACACAACAAATTCCCTGCTTTTCAAAGGCAAAAGAGATGCCTGGTGTTTTGGTGAGCACGAAGTGACTGGTAACAGTTTTTTCTATCCTTCCACTTAGCAATTTGGTTTCCAGGAGACACTAAGCTGCTGTTCTTTTGTAACAGCTTTGATTATCTTATTGTATCTTTGGGGATAGCTTCATGGGTGTAAAAGTCTAAAAAATAAACTAATGTTTTATAAAACAGCTGTGGAAAAAGAGATTTTTTTTCCTAAATAGTTGTCCATGGCATACTCTGAAGATAGGTGTTCTTAGACATAGAGTTGCTTCATTTAGCATTGATACCTTTCTAACTAGATTTTGGTTTTGTTTTTCAGATCTTTTAGCATCTTTTCCTACCTGCTGATGTGTGTATGGGCAGAGTGCCTCATGGAGTGGCCTGGTTTGAAGTCTGTACAAAAGCTTAGCTTTTTTAACGTGCCAAATCTAACTCTAAAAGTGCTACTGTCGTCAAACTTCTTACCATCTACCTCTCCAAAAGAACTGTATGCTAGTTACATCTGTTTCGTAAGGGAATCAGTTTTATATGCCAAGCAAAAAATAAAAAGTGTCTTGACTTAGTCTGGTCTTGAAATTACTGTAAGAAGTTGATTAAGTTCTGGGTATGGTGACCCCCCACCAGCCACATCAGTCTCTAGCATCTGGACAGCAGAGAGAGGAGTAGGAGTGTAAATATTCTGTGCTGCTGCAAGTCTGCCTGGGGTTAACAGTCCTACAGAACAATGAGGCTCCAGCAGGACTATACTTAGAAGCAGAATAGAAATAGAACAGAAGACATTTTTGAATTGTTTGTAATTCAACTATACAGCTGTCCCATATCATAGACATCAAATAAAGACAAAGAGTAACTTTATCTTAATGAGTAATTCTACCCTAGTAGATACTTACTCTGTGAGCCTTCTTATTCATTGGGTAAATATGAAAAAGCACAACTGCATATGAAAAGAAAGTAACTCAAAGAAAGTTGTGAGACTGAAGATTATAAGATTTTTATGGGGAAAACCCTGCTCAGAGACCTCACATATTCACTAAGCAGTATTTTATGAGAGTTTTATGTACTTTCTGTAAGGGGTTTTACAAATTCCTTCCCATCTGGTCTTTGTTTCTTTTTAACTGCTTTGGGTATATATGCCTCTTGTCAATTTGATATTTACAGAAGAGATATGTATAGGAGCCATGCGTATTGTTTTTGTAACTTCAGCAACACACCTATTTTATGCAAGATGCCAATGAAATAAAATACCATGGACTTCATGGATTGCATACTGCCTTCTCCATGTTCTCTGGATAGGAGAACCTTTTTGGAAAACCATACTGTCAGGGAACAATATATGTAAGTTAGAAATAAGTTTAAAATATTTCTCTCTTACCTGATTAACTGAAGATGCCTGGCTTAACAGAAAAAATAAAACAAAACTGTAAAACTAGAAATACTTTATTATGAGAATTTCTTTAACCAACGTATTTGCTATCTTTGATGTTGTGAAATGTAATCTATTTCTACAGCACAGCAGCACTTATGGCAAATCTTCAGTGATAGCTAAATGACAGGTTGCTTAAACATGGCCGTAGTTTTTCCTGCTAAACTGGAAAAAGTCACTGTCCTTGTCTTGTTGGCTACGAACAGGAAGAAAGACAGATCCTGCTTGATCTGCTGCTGCAGAAAGTTTTAATGTTTGCCATTTGTCTTTCTGCAGACAGATACTGTTCAGTATAATTATCATTAGTTAGAGTCCGAGATCATCCGCAGTTCAAAGCAGCTGCTGTATTCCTGGTCACCAGCAATTGGCAGATTCAACTTATAAGTGAAATTTTCTTCTGCTTGTGTCCATTTCTCGACGCTGAAATTTAAAAGAAAAGTTGTTTACCAGCAAATTCATGCAACAGGATACAAACAAGGATGACCATTCCATTTTATAGCAGGGTAGGCAGTGAAATGTGTCTGTTGTGGTGTAATAGAGTGGCAAATAAGTAGTCAGGGTATATTGATATTGCATGTTTCTCAAAATACACCTCTGAATACTTCATTTAAACACTTCCATACTGAGAACTGTATTTATACCGCTTTTCTAGGGTACAATTTATGGCTACATTTCATGTCAGATTTGGTCTCCCCAAACAGGACTATTATTACTTAGACATACCTTATGAATCCACTCATATTCTCCAAATTTGGAATCAAAGGTTCCTTTTTGAAGTGACCTCAGCTTTAATGTAAAACGTGGCCCAAGTTCTTGAATTCCCACTTTCTTTTCACTCTTGAAGATGTATCTTGGGGAAGAAAAGAATTAAAATTAGGAATTAAGCTACAAGAGTATTTTCTCATTTGTAAATGAGTTTTGTGGAAAACACCACCTGTGGAATCTGAAAAAGATGTAGTCTCGCTGGTTGTGAAATGTAGCTACTTGTCTTCCAATGAACTGAGGATCGTGTGGGAAGAGAGCAGCAAACATGCGGCCAACAGAGTGGCCGAGCCGCGTTGTGAAGTTATTCAGGATCACTTCAGGGACATGCTCTGTGGGCTCTTTCCCTTTTCGCTGAAATGAAGGGAAGAAGAAGGCAAAAAACAGATTGAATGCAAAAGGATTTTTCTAATTATCAAAGAAGAGTTTGAAATAGGAACACAGGGCCAGTAACTTGCCCTAATCATTTTGTCAAACACAACCGAAGTTGCTAAGTAAAGGAGCAGCTGGTAACAAGGATCTGTGGTTCAACAATATAAATTAAATGAAAAAGCACAAATAATTTTACATTTGCTCCTGCACCAATTTTTACTCTTGGCAGAACCTGTTATAGAGATAATGCAGTCTACCTATCAGGAGTAGTCCCTCTGTGCTAACAACAACTAAGGATATATGGCACTAAGAGTATATGAGATTCTTCTTTAATAAAAACTGATTAAGGTTAAAAATTACTAAAAAAAAAAAAAACCCAAACATTTCACTGCAAATTACTTATGGCTAAGTAAGCAATACTACAGAAAAGGTGACAGGGCTGTAGGAATAAGAACTAGGTTTTATTCAAGGCTAACTACACCTGTTGAAACGTTTTATTGAATATATTGAAACGTTTTATTGAATATATTGAAACGTTTTATTGGAATATTGAAACTGCTAATTTTATATACCCTATTGCGTGCATACTATACATGGGGTATTTCCTACTGATAGAGGTTATCATCTGCTATTTAATGACATGATTTTAAAAACACTTGTCAGACTGAGATTATAAAATACTTGGCAGTTAAAGAAATTGAGCAAATAAGCTTGAAAACAGAAATATGCTGCTTCTGAAGTAGAATACACTGTTCCTTAGCCTCCTGTTAGCTTACCAAAAAACCATATTTACAAGATAGCTGAATCATATGAAAGTGTAGTTTTGACACTTCAAAAAGACTGGATGTATTTATCATTAAGCAGTAGATAAATTTTTTGGAGTCTCACCTTTATTTCTTTACGCAAACGCACACTGCTCATTCTGAAATGAGCAGTTGGACCATCAGGGAGATGACTTAAAACAAGACCATCTGTGCACCAAGTTAAAAAAAATAAGGCTGGTAAAATTCAATTTACAGAGGAACACTCTGTGCAAAATGCAATGGAACTTCCTGGTCAGAAAAATTTGTTAATTAATTAAATTTACTGAAATAATAACTGCTTATCCATGCATTACAAACAAAACACAAAAAGCCAACATATCTACACACTTTCTTTAATAATTCCAAGTTCCACTAGCCATCAGACACTCAAGCTGGCACACTGACTTTTAGCTCTGTAGTTTGCAGAGTGAAGAGAAGATCTCTGATACACACTACAGAAATATTTTCTTTCCCTAATAAATTCACAAAGGATACTCGGTATTTTGCGATCTTCATTAATGACAATTAAATCCGTGAAGTCCCTTGCAATACACTGTGGAATAATTCTTTTCAAAGCCAGTCCTCTTCGATAGTAGACATGTGAGTTAGGTATAACAGTAGCCAGCTGCTCACAGAATCTCACTGTTCTCTGCAAAACAGGGGAGTTAATTGCAGTGTGGGAAGCTCAGTTATTAGGAGAACGGAGTGTTGGTCATTCCAAATACACTCCCTGAGCATATATTGCTTCCAGTATCTCTATAAACATTTGAAGGTAAGCTATTAAATTACTTCACTCAGTTAGTGCAAAAACATTTATTTGCAGTTAAGACTGCAGCACACCAGATATTTTTTTTTAGGACTTTTTTTTCCCCCTCCTTCCATCATAAAAATGCAGAAAAATTCCAAAAGCATTATCTCTACACTCATTATTTATTAAGGACAATGGTTTACAAAAGGTTCATAGCATCACAAAATACAGTATTTCTTTAGGAACTCATGTCTGAGTTTTCAGATAAACCCTTTGAGGTTTTTAAAGCAAATTTTTAAAGCAATTTTTAATGATTTTCACAATTGTCAGTAATCTCTCCAATTAGGCAATGCAGATTAATTTCAATACAAGAACATATGCGTGAGGTTATTTTTTGGTATGGAGGAAACAAACAGTCCTAAAGAAACCAATAGATCACATACACATCCAAGGTTACTGATGACAGAAATGACAGAAAAAATCCACGTGAATACTGTTATTTTCAGTTTTAATGTACTAATCGTAGTATGAAAACCCTGGTATCTTATAACCAGCTGATTGCTCAGAACTTTCCAAGCAAAACATACATACCCCACGAGGTCGGTCTGATGTTGTAATAAGAATCTTGGGGACTGTCTGTCTGTTGAAGTATGGTGCAAATTCATCAGTTGCTTCATCAAAAGCAACCTGGAAGAACAGAAGTCTTGTTAATCCACACTGCATAAAGTAACTGAAGAACAATTTTTCAATCTGATCTAAATTTCAATTCACAAGATCTATTCTGTAATTAATCATCCATAGGCATGTAGTTTTTACATTTTTAAGAATCTAGTGTGATGAGCATGGGGAGATTTTATTATCAATATCAGTAATGCCAAAGGCAATTATTTAGTATAGATAATGGAAGAATGACACAGCCTCTTAGTAAATCCATCCTGTGTAAAAAGTAATTCAACAGATTAACAGGAGAGTAGTGAACATTCAGTTTCATCAATCCAGTTTATATCCCTTCTTAGAGTGGTTAATTTAATAGCACATGCAGAAATTAAAGCAGTTACCTCTTCATCATTGGGATCTACAGTGGTTTCATCGTACACTCGCTGATTTTCAATAGTCTTTGGTATGGCTTTTGGAGGTGCCTAAAATACATAAAGTTTATTAACGTAACACATTCATGTAATTATATAATGCATTGCAAATACCACATTCATACTACTATGAAATTGTGTCTATTTCTACACAGATTTGGAAGTATTATTTATTTGATGCCACTTAAAAAAAAGTTACAACATCACTTTGATTAAAAGTATGCATTGGGACACCAGAGAGCATCACATGGAGGAGAAGCACCACTGAACAGTGGCACTTTTCAAAACAAAACAAAAATAGAGGGGAACTTTCTATCCAATTTTCTTCTGTGGAAGAGGGCTCTACTTTCAACAGCAACATATTTTAACCTTGACATCTACAATTTAATGACTAATAGCCTTTAATGTTTACCCTGTTAACTTACACTACCCTTGTGAGACTACTGTAATACAGGGACTCACATCTGACTGTCTTGAATCAGTTCAGGAAAGGAAGCAAAACCTTTGTTCATGGCTAGGCTTGGAATCCAGAAGACAATGGTCTGGGCATGGTCTGGGCCGATCTCAACCATTTAATTTATACAGAAATTACTATTAGAGGATAATTCCTAATAATATCAACACAAATGCCACAGCAGTCACATCAGAGACAACTTTTCAGGAGGAGCCTGCTTTTATGACAGCTTAAAACTCACCGTGCCTGATTACAGCATCATTTAACACAGTAGCAACAATATTTCTAAGCTCAGCTGTTTGATACCTCTGCTAGACAAAAGTGTCTCTGAAGGCTACCACAGCCAGGAGCACAGAGATCATACAATCGTAGAATGGTTTGGCCGGAAGGAACCTTTAGAGGCTGCCTAGTCCAACCGTGCAGTGAGCAGGGACACCTTCAACCAGATCAGGTTGCTCTGAGCCCCTCCAACCTGGCCTTGAATGTTTCCAGGGATGGGGCATCCAGCACCTCTCCGGGCAACCTGCTGCAGTGTTTTAGCACCCTCACTGCATTCAACTGCTCCGCTTCTCTGAAGTCTGGGGAGAAACTGTTTCATTCACGAAGCCGAGGAGCCCCAGCTCCGGGCTGAGCTGCAGGACCCTCACCCAGGCGAGCCGTGCCCCGTTCGCGGTGGGGCAGGGGCGGCCTGGCCGCCACACCGACTCGTGCGGCCGGAGCCCTCACCTTGTCTCCGAGAGCCTCTCTCTCCTTCCTCCGCTTCTTCTTGAGCGCCAACTTCTCCTGCGGGCAGAAGCACAGCGCCCCGTTAGCCGGACCCGCCAGACCCGGGTTCCCCCCGCCCTCCGGCAGCAGCCCGCCCCACCTTCCTCTGCTGCTGCTTCCAGCGAAGGAACATGAAGTGCCGCCGCTGCTTGTTCTTGATTTCGGACACGCTGAAGGTGGGCGGGAAGAGCACCCGCTCCGGGGCGGAGGAGCCGCCGTGCTGGACAGAGCCCGCGGTGCCGCTGCCATCGCCCGCCACAAGACCGCTGCCCTCGCCCGCCATGGCGCTGCTGCCGCCGGGCGGGGCCGACCTCTCACCCTTGGCCTCTGCCCCCCGGGCGGCGCCGCGCCTGCGCATGGACGGAGGCTCGCGGGGCGGCCGGGCCGGCTCTGGCCAGGGCTGTGCGGAGTGCGGGCGGTGCTCACAAAGTGTTAGAATATGCCGAGTTGGAAGAGACCCATAAGCATCATCGAGCCCAACTCCTGCCCCTACACAGCTCCATCCCCGAGAGTCACACCCTGTGTCCGAGAGCATTGTCCAAACGCTTCTAGAGCTGTGTCAGGCTGGTGCTGTGGCCACTGCCCTGGGGAGCCTGTTCCAGTGCTCAACCAGTCTCCGAGTGAAGAACCTTTTTCTAATATCCAACCTAAACCTCCCCTGACACAACTTCAGGCCAATCCCTCGGGTCCTGACACTGCTCACCACAAAGAAGAGATGAGTGCCTGCCCCTCCTGTTCCCCTCACAAGGAAGCTGTAACTGCAGTGAGGTCTCCTCTCAGTCTCCTCGAGGCTGAGCAGACCAAGTGACCTCAGCCGCTCCTTATACGGCCTCCTCCCAAGGTCCTTCACCATCTCTGTTACCCTCCTTTGGACATTCTCTAATAGTTTAATTTCTTTCTTATATTGCGGTGCCCAAGACTGCACACAATACTCAAGGTGAGCTCCAGGGAAGAGCAGAGTGGGACAATCACTGCCCTCGACCTACGACGTGTCTGGGCTTATTGCTCAGCAGACAGCGAACCTGCAGATAAGATCGGTGTATTTAATAGGGATTATTGCTGCAGTGTGATTTATTATCCGGGTTAGCTAGCAAAGTGGGAAGTTCGAGCAAACATGACACACTGACGGGTTTACATTAGTGCAGGTTACATGGTGGCCCAGCAGTGCCTGCCCACATGCACACGTTTCACATTTAGACTTCTGCTCACACTGACTTAAGTTCTGGGGAGCATCTGCTTATTAGGAACCATAGGGGTTTTGATGGTAATGTTCCCAAAAGTTATTTATATTCCATTCAAGTCTGTTAAAACTTTATGTTAAAAAGAAACAAGAACTCCTACAGCAAATTAGAGATTCAATTTACATAAAGACAGAAATTAGGTTTTCTATTCCTGAGCTGATTTGCATGCTTAGAGGTGTGCAAATGTTTCTGCACAGCAAAGACTACACTCTGTTTTATAGAAATTGAGTACTTAGGGATATTGGGGAGCCTGGGCTAAAATAGAGGCATTTTTAATCTCAGACTGCAAAATTCTGAATCTCAGTGGGACTGATTATTTCCATTTGTCCCAAGGATTTTTTCAAAGCCTGAAGTATATTTACTAATGTTATATACAAATACTATTTTGCCTTACTATGTTTCTCTTACTAGAAAAGTGAAAAAGAAATCTGTTAACATAAACATATCAAGATAATAGAAAAAATACCTAGAAATAACCAGAACTAGACAATGTTTTAAACCTTGTCCTGTCCTATAAACAAATATTGTTCTGCAACTCAACTTGCTTCACTGAGATTACTTCTACTTAACACAGCTGTAAATGAAAGATCAAAGACCTCATTATGCACAATCCCATATATTTCTGGCCTCACTCCCATTTTTGTCAAGAGAAAATATTTCAGTTATCCTTAGTGCCTTAAGGATAAGTAGTTTCCATGGTAATCGAGGTTTGGAGGATTTTGTTGCAAATATGTTAACCAAGGACATGCTGTAACTTTATGTCTCTAGCTGATGCAGATGTCAGAGATTGCAAGGGTATCTCTCAAAATCATTAGCAGATTTTCATCACTGCTCTTAGCAGAGCATACAGGGAGTTCTGTGTTGTTTGTAGTTCAAATTTACAATGCTGTTTTTGTTGGGATCATTGAGTGCTTACATGTGGAAAAAACACATTATCTTTCTCCCTTCCAGCAAGAGGGATGACAACCTCCTAATATTATTCAAATACTTTGCCTCCAAGGACTCACAGGAACAAAATAATGATACACAATAATACAAGAACTTCCTAGGGCAGGGGAGGGACAATAAAAAAACACCAGAAACACCCTGTGAACTTGGTAGAGATGACTGACGAGGTACAATTATAACTTCAATAGAAGCCCCAACTAATAAATGCGTACATAGTTTTTTCATAGAAATTCCAGGGTCTTTTGCTTGCTTTAGCTATGAACTCTGTTCTGTGCAAATAACATTTTAACCAGGATACTCTTATTGTACAACTTTAGTAGCGTCATCAAGAAACCATCTTTTTTAAGAAGCTGCTTGGTTAAAAACAAAACAACAAAAAAATCTCACCCCAAACAAACAAAAACACACACAACCCCCTGCCCCACCACTGCCCAATAAGTAAGTTCTCTAGTGGATAGTGGTGAATGAAGACATTCATTCCATGTCAGCACTTGGGAATTTGGGAGGAAAACATTCTGTAAGTTACCACTGACCCAGCTCAGTAGTGAAGCATCATTTTGAGTTGCATCAATAGAGCACTGTTCTTTTTTTTCTCTGTTCTGTCATTTTGAACAATTGAAAAACTACTTTGTGATTAAGTTGAAAGGACAAAAATGCATCTGGAGAAAGGAAATTAAGTTAGAAGATATAAAAAGATATGAGAAAAGAAGGTTAGGTACCTCTAAATTCAATAATTTATTAGAGAACTGTTTGGGGAGAATTGTTTGGTTTTGGGTTTGTTTTGTTTTGTTTTTTGTTTGCTTGTTTTTATGTGATAACCAGCATTTTGCTGTTTTCCTGTTTTGTTTTTCTTAATTTCATTACCTGAAGGTTGAGAGGAACATACTACTTGTCTTCAACATTCATTACACTGAACAAAATGCCCCAGAAAGTGAAGTGCTCCAAACCAAACAAACCATTGTCTATGCTGGAAGAGAGAAATGCCTTATAGGCTTCTTTCTTTCTTCTTACAGAATACTGGTTTTCACTTGAAATATAAGACAAAAAGCTGTTGTATTTGTTTTTTAAATGAATTAATTTTGACTATTTTCATTGCCTTGTTAACATAGCAAAGCAATTCCCCTCAGAATCAGCGGGCCAGAATTCCTTGTGATTGTTGTTAAAAGAGATAACCACTAATTGGTAATAGTAATTTGAAGATCACAAGATCCTGAGCACAATTTCTGCAGTGTCTCTGGTCTAAGGATTCTTGGTGTGTTAGCAGACCAGAACACAAGAGAGAAGTGACTGATTTTTTCTAGGACAAAATCCCCCATATTACCCAGTTGGAATCAGTACTGTCATGGATCTAAAACTGGTGAGGAGAGGGTAAACACAAGGAACATGAGGTCACAGCAAAACAGTAAGAAGTGAGGTGGCTCGAGGTACCCTCAAGGGTTAAGTTTGTTGAGGTCCCCATTTGTGCCCTCAAAACCTTCAGCAGGATCCTTAGGCTCTCTGAATGCTCTGGTGGTGGTGAACAATATTTGTAAACTTGAATGCAGAGGCGGAGCAGGAGCTGGGGCCTGGCAGTGTGGCTGCTGCAGCAGTCCTTGTGCAGCTGCCCAGGGACACAGTGGCAGGAGCAGGGTCCTGAACTAAGGCGAGCACACTCTTCTTATTCTTGCATTCAAAGCTAGTTCTCCGTCCCTTCACAGTGCTGTGTAGATAATAAAGTGGTACCCCAAAGGTCTGGTTTTGTTATGCCTATAAGCACCTCAGCCTCCAGACTGCAGAGCAGTTAGGACAGCTTTGATCACATCTGAATCCTTACCAGGCTCCTCACGCTACTGCTCGCAGCTTCTCTCTGGAAGGTGAGCCCAGGGACTGCCTAACAGCACGGACTGTGTAGCCCAGTTACTGATAGTGGCTTTGCTTAACTGGTAGTTCAAAAGTTAAAGAAGGATACAAAAGACAGGACTTTCCGGCCTCTGGAGATTATCATCTTACCTGTCAATGGAACAGTGAAACTACAGGCCTTTGCAGGTTTTTCCGAGGTGAGAACTGTCTTCACTCTTCTGGTTGAAGCTATTATTGTGTGTCGAATAAAATCCAGAAAATGCTGAACCAAATAGCCAGGGGTTGGGGCACTCTCCTACTGAAAGGAAGGAAGATTCGACTCCTGGTCAGGTCTCAATATTCTCCCTGTAGATTACTTTAAAAAGTTACACAGCAAAGCTATAGAGAATGGATTGTAACCAGCTTCAGTTTCCATGTGTGTGTGCCCTCATCCCTGCACTGAAGGGTCTGGTTCCTTCTAGACTCCTGGCCTGATACTCTGTTGGGTTTTTTGCACAGTGAAGAATGGATAATGTGGTCTCACCACGGTGGAATAGTCAGAGTGGTGGGAGACGCTTTGTAGGGCAGCAGACCCCGTCTTTGAGCACATATCTCTTGAACTGAGGAAAAAGTTGGAAAAATATGCTGTCCTATGAAAGATGGACATCTATACCATCACTTTCTGAGAGAAAGCCTGCAATTGTAAATGCAACTGCAGCCTGCAACTGCAATGGGAGCCTAAGCCTGTGATGCTTGCTATATATTATTATACCAAGCCATATGGGGTCTCTGCTGTAGAAAAGTCTCTTGTTTATCCAGCTAGGCATAAGCACAAAATAAATGCTAAACTGCCTAGCTCCTGCCAAAGTGTTCCCAGACTTAGGCATACCCAGAGCTGTTTCTCCAAGGGTGCATTTCATAGGGAGCAAAGTGTTCCCAGACTTAGGCATACCCAGAGCTGTTTCTCCAAGGGTGCATTTCATAGGGAGCAAAGTGTTCCCAGACTTAGGCATACCCAGAGCTGTTTCTCCAAGGGTGCATTTCATAGGGAGCAAAGTAAAATTACAAGGTGCCTATGCAGGAACTGTGTGGGTGGTTTTCAGGATCATCTGCTTGAGACTTACAGGCTTGCATTCCTTAGTGGATCTTGTTTATGGTCTTTTCACGTCAGTGTTTTCAGTCACCCAGGGCAATCTCTCCAATGGATAAAGTGGGGATCATGCACAATGAAGTTGGGTATTATTTCACATTTCAGGATGAACACTAGATCTTACTATGTGCTCCTAATACCTATCCTTATCCCATAATGCAACACAAAAAATAATTATTTTCATATGCTTTTCTGGGTTGCTCTGCTTTATAGTACCCAAGCTGTGTACAGACATTAAGGTGCTTATTGGAAAGAAGGTATGATGTCCATTATACAGATGGGAAAATTAAACTAGTTTGTCAAAACAAAATTTATCAAACATATATTTAGAATGCTCAGTGGAAGACACCCAAAGGATATTTTACAAATATTTTAGCACCATGCATTCAAACCACAAGTATGTTCAATTAGATTCACTATTAATGTCAGCATGCTCAGATCATTCTGGATACCAGATTCCAGATGTCTCAAGTTCACACCCAGCAAATGAGGAATGCAGAGTGAGTGTCTAAAAAAGTTTGGTTTAATATCGGTAAATATAGAGACCAAATGAAATTTTTTAGTTTTCATTCTGTAATGATTTTGCTTTTGAGAGTTTCTTTACAATCTTCATGCTTTTGTGTAAAGTCCTAGGTTTAAGAAAGCAAACAACCCCAAAGGTCCCTCTGAATAGCAGTTTTATCTTTCAGAGTATTGACACCCCTGCCCACAAAAGGCCATTATTAAGGACGTTAAGAGTTTTGGCCCCTGTATGGGTCCCCAAGGAACACCATTCGTAACCAGCCTCCTTTTTATGTAGACTTAGCACTGCTGATCAACACCCGTTTTACTGCACAGCCCAGCTCATCCATCCACCTTGCACATTCTTCTGCTCCATATTTCACCAATTTGACTGTAAGGACGCTTCCCTTCTTGAAGCTGCAGCAGCTCAGCCTAACGTAACCCTCTAGCTGTTACACCGTGCAAAGAGGCCAGCGATGTGTTCAAATGGCCTGTGTCAAACGACTCGGAATGTGTGTGTGTGTATGTGCATGAGAGAAAGAAAAACAAGCAAAGCTTTTGGATGCCTGACAGAGCAAGATTTTATTAATCTAAGGAAGAATTGAGGGAAGGAGAGGATTTTAAAAGGAAGGCATTTTATATGGTATTCTTGCAAAAAACCTTGCAAATTTATTATTTTAAAAGTATAGAAATTCCACAGTCTGCTGCATATGAGTGTCCAGTTTTAAACTCTTTAGAGTTTTAAAAAATTACTTAACAGTTGTTTTATGTATGGATGTCAACACAGTAGTAAACATGTAGTTATAACCAACATTACAATAATTTCTTCCCACAGGATTTATCTAGATGGCACAGATGGCCATTATCTTAATCTGGACAGATCAGCCTGGCTAATACTGGGTGTTTGATTTACTACAAGTCTGTCAGCACTTCTGGTTAGTTAGTAGATTATAACTACTAGATAATGCATTAATTGCATATTAGCTGAAAAAAAAAAAGAAGATAATGGAGGTTGCTGGAGTTTCAAGTGTCTAGTGTAGAAAAATGGAATACTTCCCCAAATAGAAATTCTATGAACAACAAAGTTGTAATTTGATACATTTAGACTCTTTGAGAAGTTTATCCAATAGCTACCCATGGCAAAGTACTGAAGAAACATCTACTATTTCCAACCTGGTATTTTTCTGAATTCATTGTGCTGCTTCTGGAGATCAGTATCCTTTTCTAAAGAATGGTCCTGTAAAAGGGAAGGTGGTCAATGGCAACAGTTCATCAACATTGTGGGTATGTAGAAAAACTGGTGTTTCTTGGGGGGTGTGGTTCTCTTTGTAGAAAGTGATGCTTGTATCTTTCTGCTGGTAGCAATTACACATAGCTTGGGCTGCCTTAATAAAACATTCCTTCGCTTATGGAAAAAGACAGACTTTATCCAAGATTAGAGTATGACTCATTTCTAGGCAGGTATTTTTCAGAATATGCTACCTTGTGTTTTCATTTTATTTGTTAAATTTCTGTTATTTTATATTAAGGCATATTTGTGCAGTAGTGGAAAAACTTTACTGAAATAAATAGAACTTTGTATAGCCAATAATTTTGCTTCTTTTTCTGCATGCAGGTTCCCCACAGGTATACAAGAATTGTCTCCTCGTTCAAAATTATTGCAACATAATTTGTAGGTGCTACTATTGAAATAAGGTAATTATTTTGTCACAAGTAAAAGGTGTCAAGTGAAACTGTTGTTCCCCTTGCAGATCACTCTTAACTTGATGGTATCAACACACATGTTATCAAGAATAAGCAAAATATATTGCTTAAATATATGCTTAAATTCCTCTATTTTAATACATTTCAGTGTCTGGCTATATTACACTTAGCTTTTATTCTATACTTCACATTTCAAATTGAGAAAAATAGTCAGGATCATTTTCTACTTGGTATTATTAATAAGTGAGAAGTATTTATAAATAGCTAGTGAAAGATATTAGGTATTTTACAAATTTGTAAGATAATATTTGCATAAGAAACAGAAGTTGTAAAGTGATACATGATAAGGAATTAGTCCACCATGCAAAAGGTCAGGCTGGAGATTTGTGGTGCTTTCTTCTGGCCTGAAAACCTATGATGCTATGAAACCTCAAAATGGAGTTAAAAAAGCTCTTTCACATGTTTATAAGAATTTTAGAATATCTTCCATAATATTAATATGATATGGGGCTAGACATTGGAATGAATGGAGTTTTAAAATAATTTAACAGACATTTTTAGCTACATTACAGTTGAGGTTTTTTCCTGTTTGCATTGCTACATTTTGATGAATAGTCACTAGAATTCAGTACCTCTTTTATTTAGGCTACCCAGCCCCTCTCTCCTATAAAATTCTCTTTTTTTATTAGTTTATCAAATCTTTTAAGATTGATATTTCAATGATGGGTGTTCACTTCAGGATAACTTTCTGGAAAGCATATTTCTGTATTTGGCAGTGATCATAAACAACATCAAAAGCAAAATGACTAAAGCTAATAAAAACAAGTAGTTCCAAAATGTGAGACAGACTGGGGGGATAATTTTGAGATTTACAAGATTTCTTTCTCTTTTATATTATAAACTCTCAGTAACCGAACCTTTTTTCTTATGTGTTGACAAAATAGGAGCATGCTTTTGGACATTTATAAGTGCTAATCATAAAATAACAAAGATAACAAGCAGTGTAAGTCATTTGTCTTGTAATTTATAATCCCAGTGTCAGGTAAACACTTTTTTTCCAGCATGCATATGTAGCTCTTATTAATGAAACTCAAGCTCCACCTAATTACTAGTAACAGAAAAACACTGGCGTTTACCTCCCACACACAGAGCCACACCTTGCCCTCCAGGAAATCCAGAGAGCTTCCTAAGAATTATTCCTAGCTGTGGCCTAGATTTCAGCCTCTTTTGTATCATACAGTAGAAGCTTGTCAGAGCCAATCCTGTCTGGTACACAAGGTTTGACTGAACAAAGAAATGAAACTCATAATGAAATCTGGTCTTAGGTTGGACCTTCTATCACAGGATCTCTTTTGCTTGGTCAGCATGGTTCAACAAGTGTTGGTGCTTTACCCAACACAGATTGATGCTGAAGACAATCTCTGTTCCCTGCAGTAGCAGACAGGACAGAATCAAAAGCACTATTTCAGTAAAAGTTACTGTACACATTGACAAGGAAGAATTAGCTAAAATAATATTTCCTTCGTCTATTTTTCCAAATTGATCGTATTTTCCTCCCATTTGGGAAAATAATTTATATTCTAAATTTGCGTGGGATTATTTATGAAAGAGAACACACAGCATGGTTACCTTTGGCAGGAGAGAGGTAGGTTAAATGGTTCAAGCATGGGTTTTTTTATTTCACCAGGAGAGTTTTAAATAGATCTGGAAAGAAATGACAGGATTCGATCTGATGTCAGGATTGTATCCTTCAGCTGACAGTGCATCTGGCCATGGCCTCTGTCATTCAGCCTCACATGGAGATGTGCAGTACTGTAGTGCCAGTATGGGATTCAGGAGATCTGTCCTGTCCTCAGTTTCCTTCCTCACAAATAGTTTGTGGTAACCTCTGATATATCCCTTTGTACCTTATTCTTCTACAAAATTAGTGTGAAAGCATTTTTGCCTTATACGAATAAATAAGCAGAATATATATTCCAGAAAGAACAAGAGCCCAGCAAATCTCATAGGGAGTCCTCTGCTGAGAAGCAAAGTCACTGAAAAGGAATTGGAGACTATCACATCCTAATTGCTACCTTTTTGACATGGTGACTAGAATTGGAAAAGTAGCTCTTGATTGCCCAAGCAAGTAAATATTGAGAAAGGGTAAAGTTTTTTCTTTGCCTGTATCTGACACCAATACAAGGAAAGGTGGAATGTTGTAAATGGGGTTTGGGTCCTAAATTCAAAAAGAGTGATGAGAAATTGGAAGAATTTCATAGAATAGAGATGAGACATGATTCAAGGATACTCTCCTACTGTGGAGCTCAAGGAGTTCCACCTATTTAGCTTATCAAAGAGAAAGTTAATGGGGGCCCTTTATGTACCATTCTATGTTGTAAACACCCATTTAAAAATCCATGCCTTAGCTCTGGCAGACAAAGAGCCAAACCCTGGAATCTCAATTTATAGTTACCCATAATTAACCATTGAGAGGGTTACCAAGAATTGTGGTAAATTTTCTGTTGATATTTATATCAAGATATATGTGTCCCCCTGAAAATGATACAATCTAGTTCAGACAGAGATGAGTTCAGGAAAATCTGCTCTCCATTATGCCAGAAGTCAGACTAGAAGATCACACAGGTCACATCAGGCTTTCTAATCGTTAATTAGATAGTTTATATAAATTCAGTTTAATTGGTTCTATGTTTTTTAATAAACATTATTTTTAATGTTTCATGTTTGACTGCAGCCTCACCTACTCTCAATTATTTCTTACTGTCTGTGTGTGGTGGGACTTTGTCATCCTACCAGCACCTCCACCTTCATCCTTAAGTGTTGCAATCATTAGCTTGTTACACAACCTGCAGAGTTGATATTGATATGATGCCAACCAAAAAATCATTGAGAGATGGAGTGATGGCATTGCTGGAGATCGAAACAAAACTGCTCCAGATCCTGCACACAAGTTATTTATCAAATTCTGTAGTACCTTTTTTAAAGCTTAAGTGGAATATACTACTCAGGTGATTGTAGTCTATTTGCGGGTCTTTGTTGAGGATTTTTAGCATGTCATTCCAGATTTTTTTTTTTTACAACTACATGTATAATTTTCCAGGCTTTTATTCAGGCTGAGACTGATATTTAAAGTTTTGTTCTCACTTGTTCTTTCAGCTGTATTTTGCTTGGCGGTCCTAGGAACAGCCTGCTGCCCTGACAAGGATTAACTGCATCCATTGGACACGCTGTTGTTTCTCTGGGCAGCCCTCCAGCTTTGCATAGAGAGCAGCCTGCCCTTAGCACCTTCTCATCAGAAAGCAGTCCATCCTTTGGGGTACACAACGATTTCCTTTCCTCTGGGCTCAAGATCTTTCATTCCATTAAGCCTGTTGGCATAAACCAAATCAGGTACCTCTGCTTTCAGGCAAGATGTCAGTCTGGTGCCTTCACCTACTGGCTGTATTTCTAGGTATTATTCTGCCTTAGGAAGAGGCAGGCACTCTACAACTCTGCAGTTCAAAACTCTTTGAAAAGGCTGTCCTCTTCATGGTTGCATTCATAAATTGTTTCCATTTTTCTCATTTCAAAAAAGCAAGCTGCAGCAGATAACCCTCTTCACTCCTTTTATTGCCCCACATTTTGATGCCAGTTAAACTCTTGCTAACTTCCTGAACCCTCTGGCCTTCAAATACTTCTTACATTTCCAAGAATTTTTAACAGCCACTACCTAAAACTTCAATGCTACTGGATGTTCCAGTGTAGTCTCAAACCAAGCTTCCACCTGCTGTGATTTGGAAAAGACATTACTCATGTCCATTACACATCCTTCACTAGCAGAGGACTGTGTGTGTGCAGAAGCCAAACCACGTACTGAGGGTGAAAAGCATTTCACCAGGTTTTCAGAAAAGCCCTGTTACTAAGCCTAGGTAAAGGCTTAGCATGAAGCCAGGATAATTTCATGACTGATAATTAAACTCAGAAAACTAGTTTAGGAGCAGAACTTCTGCAGTGTACTGGAAGGGAAGAGAAGGAAGGAAGGAAGGAAGGAAATGAACGGTTTGAGTCTGTTAATAGTAAACACTCTTTATCCCTCCACCCATAGGCACACATCTTATTTGTACCACTCCTACATATCCTAGATCAAATGTGAGAGCCATCATACTTCAGGGAGCTTTTGAATGCTTTATTTCATAATACCTGAGCTCTTCAGGTATAAGTTTCTCTTCATGTATAGTGTGTTGTACATCCATATACAAGACTTACTGGAACACTTTCCAATCTTAAGCTGTTTGGGGCACGGTGCTATGGGAGCTTGAAGTACTGGGAGTATCCAAATCAGAAAATTCAAAGCAGTAACAAATACAAAACTGCATCAACGGTGAAAGAAATAGCATGGGTGGTTTTCTTTAAGAAGAAAAGCATGTATTCTCACTGAGAATATTGGCTAACTGTCTATGTGAAATATTGTAAAGGTTTGTGCCCTTTAATGTATTAGGTCCAAACTTCCAAGGCTGATGAGAATTTGCCAACTGCATAATTTTCAGCTGTAATTATGAAAGATTACTGTAAGAAAAGCTGACTGTCATTTTGAAGCCAAATCCTGAGAAGATACTGAAAAACCAAGACTCACCTTCAGTGTTTCTGATCAACCTTTTACAGTTTCTTCTGATGGAGTAATGCTGGTAACATAATAGCTTTGCTAGAGAGCTTTTGAAAACTGGTCTCTCAAGCTTAGAAAATCTGTGTGAAGAAAGTAATAGTTATCATTCAAACTTGACGCCAGACTCTAATTATTACTTCAAACACAACAAGAACAGAGCAACAGGACTTTTTAAAATCTCCTTGGTACACTGCAGTAGCCACACCTACATCATTTTAGTGGAAACATATTTCTCTTCTGAATACTTTGCACAAATATGTATTAATTTGTACAGTGCACTCATACACTTGTCTAGAGTTTGGCTCTTCTAATTTTCACTCTTTTGACCTGATTGTAATGCTTTATGCAGTACTACATTTAAATTAAACTGGATTTACTTCAAATGCCGTGGGCTCTTGAAACTTCCCTTGCTTAGGAAAGACACCATGTTTACGGTAAAAGTGGTAAGGGCCACAAAGCTGCTCAGTTTCACTTTGCCTTTACCACACTGGTCTAACTAAGCTAATCAGACCAGTTGTGCTCAACAGTGTTATGTTTAAGTGTCACTCGATCCCACAAAGCTGGGCTCGTATTCCCAGAGAAGACAGGAACCATGAAATACAGATTAGTTTCTTATCTGCAATACTGTGTTTCACCTTTCCTGCACTATCTGTCTAGCTGACAGTCATTTCAGTTGGACTAGCAAGCTAAACCCACAAACTCAAATAGCATTATTATATGATTTTCAGAGCAGACAAACCACATGCTTCACTCCTCCTTTCTTAGACTGATTGTATACATGCTGGTTGTTAACAGTGAGGGCACTGGAAACCAGAGGAACTTAGCATTAAAGACATACTGCATTTTATTAAAAGAAATTATTGAAATCTCAAGTTCTCTGTACCTGCAGGGTTCTGAGCAATGCTTGCTCTCTCAGAAAACCCCAACTGTGTTTTGACATAAAATATGTGTCTGACTTGTAAAAAGCACAGGTTTTGAAATATCCTTATAGTTCTCCAGCAGAGGCCCAGGCTTCCCTAAGAAATTTAATTTATAGAAAATATGCATGAACTTGTACTTTGTAGTGATACCTGTGGCTTTATTAAAGGTTGTCCACTGAACTCTTTACACCCAGGGACAGAAAATCATTCCTGCACAGTTCTCAGACATATCAGCATTTGGGGGCTTTTTTGAAAGTGCTTGCCATTGCTTTGTTGATATGGCCTGCAATGGTCTGGTGGTGCAGATGCCATATGAAACATATGAAATATAATTTGAAATCAAGGAGGAGCCTTAGCTGGGGTACAAACTCCCACAGAATGTTTTCCTACCGCTCTTTGAAATTTAGTTTATTTGAAAGAGTCTATGTTGTCAGACTTATTTTGGTGAACAATAAATAATGAAGGACAGAGGGGGACTTTTTCTCACAGAGCTAAAATAGGACTATGAGGAGCAAATAAACTCACTCATCAAGAGTGTAGCAACTTCTCCAGGTTGTACATTACACACATTATCATACAGTGACTTGATAGCGAGCCATATTACGCATTCCCAGGAGTCATCCAAAGGAAAGAGAGGGAAACTAATTCTGCTGTTAACAGAATGGTACCTCTGTTCTTTTAATTTCTGCTTTGCTGTATGGTGCCAGTACCTAAACAAGACCTGTAGAGATGCCCAGGAACGAGTTCCCTCATCCTGGCTTTCCCGTATTCACAGTGTTTAGCAGGCTGTGTGCACCTAGAATATGTTCTTAGTCTTCAAGGGAGATCTTCAGTCTCCCTAGAGAAGAAACTATTCTTTATATCCACAACACTCATCTTCCTCAGATCTGACAACACAAAGCAGGACAGAGGAGATAGAGCTTTCAGCCTTCATTCTGCCAGAGACAGGCTTTGAAAGATTATCTTAAACTACTGATGTAAAAAATGTACCTGTAAAGGTGAGGATATCAATTCTGACTTGGGCACTGAAAGTACTGCCATGAACAGAGACAGGGGAGTCATGTCTGCCCAGCTCCAGTGCAGTCCTGCCTCAGAGAGGTTCTTCTGTCAAAGCAGCTGCCCATGCATGAGGCCTCTCTGAGGTCTGTCCTAACACCACCCTGGCAGTGCTGGGGACAAGGTCATGGTCAGGCCAAGGTCGTGCAACTCTTGCTGGGGACATTTTCGTCGTGTCAGGACTACACTACCACCCTCTAAACACAATTTGTGTCATAGACTATGGAAGGTTCAGATTTCACCCTTTGGGTTTTATGGGTGATTCTGGTGTCTTTGAAGTTCTGTTCCCATTGAAGATGAAGGCAAATTCCCGCTGATATTAATGGGGTTAGGATGTCTGTTTTTTGCTGTTGTTTCCTTTGTTGCAGTAGACCTATTCCTTTATTAAAGTTTTTGCCTGGGGGAAAAAGAAAAGCCACGTTGCTAAATAAATTATGAAATATTTACATTTGTGAAGCCAACCCCTTATGCCTAGCTCCTCCTCTATATTAAGATGACACTTTTTATAGAGCTACAGCTTCAATACTGCCATTATTCCTCTGTGGGATCCGAGACCAGGAGGTGACAAAATAGCCACCATGAGCCAAGTGACAGTAAGTAATACTCAGAAATGCTTGCTGATTTTGACTCAGTGCAGCAAGGTACTACTATATTAGACCAGTGGTAATTTGTTTAGTGCAGGAGAGCAAAGCAGGCTCAGATGAAACTGAAGAAAACATAAAACTGGGGAGGTTTCTAAACAAAGCTTGATTTTTAACCTGAGAGTAAAAGGCCATATGTTGTACAAAACACCTGTAATAATAATAATCCCAGGAGCAAAGGCATCAGTTTGCTAATCCCCGTGTATATTCCTTTTACCTTCTTTTGTATTTATTTTGGGTTTTTTTGGCCTGCACTTCTCTCAATCCTACAAGAATGAATGCAGCTCACTTTAGTGTCACCAGTCGTAATGAAATTATCTGCAGTTACTCTTGTGAATGTTTTGCATCTCTTGTTTTTGTTTTTATTTTAAAAATTTGTATATTGGCTTTAAACCTTAATAGTAGCTTCCTTCTTTGAAAAAAAGGTTTAGCATTTTGTTCAAATATGTATGGTTCAAACTGGTTAGCCTAGCTTATGAATTTCTCCCTCCTACTTTTACCTGTTTAATGCATTTGACTTTGCCTTACCTCACCTCTTGTAGGTTTGGTAACAGAGAGGTAGCGACTTTCTCTCGGGTGTTGGTTTGTGTAGTGTTTTTTAACTACTTAACTACTTCAGTTTCTCCCTTTGGCTTTTATCTTTGTGGTACAGCCTATGGAGACTTTATCTGTAAAAAGGATAAATGTTAGGTAACTATCCAAGTAAGTGAAATATCCTGTTAACTGCATTTTTGCACAGGTAACTCCTAAAGTTTCTCTGGCACCACACTCAAGGTCTCTGACCCCCTTGGTGTTGACTATCATGTTGTTCCTTCTTCTCTTGCTTCCTCTCGCTTGCTTACCTTCAGCTGTGTTGTTCCCTCTTCTCCCTTTCTCCTTCAAACTCTATGCTCCCATTTCTCTGTTTCTTCCCACCTTTTGGCAGGTTGGTGAGCGGCTGGGAATACAACTGCACAAATTTGTCCCTATTTGCTGTGCAGCATTTCTTCCATGGTCTTTCTTTGCAAAATGTTCCATGAGAAATTGTCAGTTCCTTCATTCTCATCTCTCACCTTTTCCTGAAAGAAGTATTTGGAGTAGTTAGCAAGTAAGAGACGAAAGAGATTTTCCTTGCATAGTGCCTAGGATTTACAAAATCAGGATGTGAAATGGAGCAGCTTTCAGAGCAGGGAAGGGAAGAGTTTCTGAAATTGTAATGAGCTGGGCATTTTCAGTGTTCAACATGAACTGGAGGACAGTGCTGCTTACCACATTCATACCAGTGCAAAAATATATTTTAAAACTGCACTCCAGCAAGAGAAATATTCATATTAGGCTGGCAGAATGTTAGCCCAAAAAGGAACCCTGAAAAAAGGCGGACACAAAAGTGCCCTGGAGCTAAATACTCTCACTCTTTAGAAAGTCAGAAGTAAGAATCAAAAAGAAAACACTCAGTGACATGGCTTTTAGTGAGCTTTTGGCAGGTTTTGGAATGTAATGGAGAAACCGTGCAGTGTTATAATGTGCTACCCTTAATTTGCGGGCATTAATACATGTGAAGACAGATTTTTGGATTACTGTATTATGATGCACAACTCTGTGGCTAATTTGCATGCAACATTTCTATGATTAATAAATGAGGCAATGGTGGTACTACTGTACTACAGTGAGCCACTTGTAGCAATTGCCAGCACTCCACATGCAAAATTAAATACTATGCTCTGCTCCTGTAAGCTTTGAATATTTGAACAACAGTTTGCAGTTCCCAAGCTGCAAAGTGATCAAAGGAGAGGAAGAAGGTTCCTTATTTTCATCCCTCTTACAGAAGAATCAGAATAGTCACCAGATAGCTTGTATAGAAACATCAAGCAAATGCAAATGAAAAAAATAAAATCAAAAAGTCTTACTAAAATAACTTGAGTAAAAGTGTAACACAGCTATTTATAAAAAGAAATATATATTTTTCAAGTCCTAATGTTTTGTATTCAACAGTTTTAGTAAAATGAACATATCATATATGCATAGAACAGCATACTCTCAATACTGGGATAAATAATTTAAAGACCATAAAGATAAGCATACAATGGGCCTGCATTAAAAAATTCAATTATACTGTCTGAGGCCAAGATCTGAAAGTGCTACAACTTATTTCTGGGTTCATACACAACTTCTTTTACTGCATTCATGCCAAATTCATGAGGATTATGAGAAAATTCAGCAGATTAGATCTTTAATGTGGTACCTCTAGTCTAAATAAAAAAGTGGCAGATATGACTAAGCTACTTAGGGCATCAGGATATCTAGAATACACTGATATTGCTATCCTAGCTTAGAATTTCAAATCAGGCTCTCTGCCTTGTACTATGAAGAATTTTTCCTGCCACAAAGGGCTTTTTTTCACTTAGCTTAACAAAAATTTCTGTTCATCTCCATTCTCATTTTTAAATTCCTGCCTTTTTAAGAAATCTCTTGTGAAATTAAAGAGGTGCATCATATTCTTGCATCACATTCTGAGCACAGTTAGGCTTTGGCTTACTGAGCTTTCAGATGACGCTGCCAGCACCACTCTGCCTCCCAAACATTTTACTGCAGGCACAGGCAGCTTACATGTTCTGAAGCAATTACTATATTAAGTACCCAGTGATGTATCTTTCCCAGAAACTGAAAATAAAGGTATAAAAGAAATCTGCACAATAATTTATGGGCGTTAACATATGGGTGTAAGTTTCTCTGTGGATAATTATGTGACTACGCTAATAATGCCAAGGATGCTTTGATACATTAAAAAAATTTCTCACAATGATGCTATTGAGCATTTCATGAGTCTGCGGACCCATATGCCTGCGGACCCTGGTGACAAGTCCAAGCACCAGATTAAGTTAGTATGCCTTGAAGAAGGGAAGGTTCCCAGCTCAGAGAAATTCCTCCCAAAGCTTCCTTTGACTTGCTGGCAGGCAACTGGCACAGAGCCCCAGGTGTCCTTGAGAAATTCTGCAATATATTGCTCATCATTCCCATCATGAGAGCTCAGGGTATGTTCAGTCATTGTGGAGGCACCAGAAGCAATTCCACCACAAAGACTGCCCCGGGAAGTGGGAAAAAAGGGCAATGCCTCTGCCTGTTTTCCAGTACTGTAATTGCCCAGCTGGAATTAAACTTCACACAGTTTAAATTTTTAAGCCTTCAAAATTTTTTATATATTTTTAGCTTTTCTTCAATATCTAATCCTTTGACCTCCTGCATTAACTCTGTGTAAAACTGCACCATTCCAGCACAGCAAACCACTGCTCTATTGACACACAATTTACCAGTGTTAGAGAAGCATCCTCAGGGATACAGGGGTTTACAGAAGAATCAGCAGGGTTTTTTTGGGCAGTGACAGGAGGCAGAGTCCTGCCCTTGCTCTGGGGTGGTGGTGGCTGCGGTGAGAGCAGGACACGCCCTGGTGGGGAGAGCAAGTGGCAGGTTGGATTTGGAGAGGTTGTATCTGCATTTCCTGCGCCCTGCGAGTGTGTCAGGCGTGCTGGGACCGAGCCTCAGCTTGTGCAAATGATTACAAGGCAATTTATACCAACCAACCATCCCTACTGCTGTGTTTGTTACAAACTTGGCTGCAGTACAGTAATGTTTAGTGGATTAATAATGTTTGCTTTTGGCCTCTCCTACTCGGCAAACAATTTTCATGTATAATAAATGTTCTCATTTAGTCTAACTAGAACAGAGCCCAAGGGTCAGAATAGCTAAACCTGCATGCTGAGAGAAGACTCCAGTTCTCCACAAAAGAGAGCAGCTCTCTTCCCTCTCTATGCCAGGGTCCAGTGCTTGTGCCCTTCCGCAGGGTCAGTTTTGCTGAGCAGCTCTCCCTGAAATTGCAGAGGGGCCACGCCACATGTCCCCTTCTGCAGGAACCAGTGTGTCCAGACAAAAGGGTCACAGCAGGCAGCAGAGGGAGCACAGAATCACTGGGACAGGCAGATCTTTCTTGAGTGTTTGGTATCTTAAAATAGAACAGCATATTCTAAATTTTAAAAATGTATGAATACATATATATAAAATAGGCAAAAAGTAAGTATTTCACACTAACAACTGATCACAGTGCATGCTGTGAGGGCATACAAGGTTGAGTAAGTAGCTCATGGTCTTGCATTTGCAAAGGAAGCCTTAGAGTTACAATCCCTTTAAAAATCTATACCATTTATTTTGTTGATTATTAGCCTCTTTTGGGAAACAAAGAGTCTGCCCATGTTTCATAATGCATGTAGCAGAAATACTGGAATATGCAAATGCAGAAGTTACACAACTAACACAAAACTGAATTAAAGCTGTTTACAGTCAAAAAATAAAAGAACTAGATCTGCAGCCTACTTATTGCTACACCACTGAAATGAGTGTGTGCACAGCCAGGCTGTTGAGGTTTCTCTGCACCTTCCCATTGCTCTTTTTGCCTCCTCAGTTACAGCTAAAATGGAGCCAACCAGTCTTGGGTATAATGAAAGAGGAATGTTTAAGTAGTCTTGTAAAACTTTATGAGAGCTATTAATTGATCAAATAATTAAGACCAGCAATCAGCACTGATTTCAAGTGATGGACTGGTAACTTCTGGCCTGGGGAGCAGGGAGCTGGCAACACTGTTGTGACAACCAGTGGGATGGAGACTCTTTGCTATTGAACCCTGTGACCCAAATGCTGTGGCTGAGCATTTGAAAATACCACAAAAAATACAGGTTGTGCCATAGATCCAGGTGTTCTCTGACACACATGGTGAGTTCACCAGCACTGTCTCCAGTGGAGGATTTCTTGCTGGTCCTGTACACTGAGGTCATGCAGACACAAAGCTATGGGCAAGATACAAGAGCTCAGACAGGCAGGTTAGGTTAGTGTCTGCCATGAAAAGATGGGCAAGAGAAATTAATTTTGTCTTGGCTTATCTGAGCAACGTCCTACCACAGTGTTCTGTGCCACCAGCAACCACCACAAGAGTTGGTGTTGCTCGACCACAGCTAGCAAAACAACGAGAAGTATATACTTAGAACAATTTGACAAGCATCAGAGAAAAAACATTATCATGCAAATTATTTATCAAATGTTATTGGGTTATATGCAAAGAAAATAAAAAAAAATCATGCAGGATATGTAAGCTACCTACACTATTTTCACTGAGCTATGAGACTTGGGCTTACCTTCAATCCAGGCTGGCTAATTATGAAATCTATTCCTGTACAATTCCCTTAATGATGCAGGCCACATACATTAATTCTGTCTCTTCAAGAAGTATGCACAAATGTTTTCTGAAATTAGTTTGTTTGACATTTCGTACATTTTGTTGTTTGGTTCATTGTTCATGGTGAAAAAGGAAGGAAATCTTTGGCAAACTTGTGGTTGTGGGGCATTTCTTTATATCTACTTCCTTTTGAGACACTTGTGAAAAACCACTGGTAGGGACTGTGAACACAGCAAAACAGAAATATTAGTAGGATAGCCAACTCTTCAGACTGGAGTTATATTAGCAATTCAGGTGGAAAAAAGAGTGAGATAGAAGCCTATAAATATATTAAGTAACACATTAAATACAGTTACACTTTTGAAACCTGAACACAAGAGTGTATGAGGATTTTGCAAATCAGCTTTGTATTTATAGTAAGTCCATGCAAACTTAAGGTTCTAAGCCTGAGACTGGAGATATTGAAAATTGACAGCCACATTTGTTGAAAGCTGAAAACGTAGGTTAAATAACATCTTTCTTCAAATATACTCTTTTCTGTTTTTTTCCTAATTGTCTCCATTTTTCCTTTGGCGGCTATAAAACATTGTAACCACAAATAACTGTACAGATGGCAGAGGGAGACTGTAAACAGACCATTTTTGCTCTTTATTTTGCTTATTCATATTTTGGACATGTTTATTTGTTTATAAAATTGCTGTACATGAATAAAAGCACTAGAAATATTCCCAAGCTATTGCTTACAGATGATTTAAAGTTCATTTATTCTCTTAAAATGAATCATGTAAAAATGAAGCCTTCCTGTCCACAGATCTACTCATCTCCCTGTCTGGATCTAATTTTTTCTCAGTTCTTTGAGAGATTCAGCACAAACTGAGCAGAAATGCTGTGATTTATCTCAACAGTGCCTGAAACGCAGGGTGATTTTGAAGTACTTTGGGTACTTGTCCCTTGCTACCTGCCCAGTCCCAACAGGCCAGCTCACAAGAGAGGTTTCTGTTATCCCTCCAGTCCCAGTCCAGCCCCACTCACAAGTTGCCCGGGGAAGCCTGTGCAGGGCACTCACAGCAATGTGCCTCGGTGCAGCCTCGTGCAGCAGCATCCCATCCTGTCCCATCCCAGCATGGATGGTGAGAGGAGCTGGGGGAAGCAGAGCAGGGCCCAGCACAATCCCCCGCTCTGGGCCCCACACCACAGAAAAACTGCCACAATTTACTGGCACACCACCTGCTTCTACAGCTAACAAGGGACGGCCTAGCACGTCTGGCAACTCACAGGGCCGCTTCTCAGAGTGAAAATACAGTTCAAGGGAGGCATTTCCTACACTGTCTATGTAATGAGGGCTGTGCTGGTTGGGAGGAAGGGTTTGTTACATCACTGTGGAAGCATCAGTGCAGCTTTCGTAGTGGATTACCAAATGCCTGAAGGCTTTGTAGATGTGTTCGTTCTGTGTACAGATGAACCCACCACTTCTCCAAGCTTGCTCGGCAGCACGGTTTAAGTCCCCAATGCAGGTCCACTGATCTTCGTATTTCCTTGAAACAGCCCATTTGGAATGATCATTAATGGAATAAAAGGTGCAATTCAATGGCATCCCTATTAGGTTTATGTTGTAGACGTGGTAGTCGAGAGAGCAATTTGAGTACAGTTTTTGGCCAGAACGTTGCCAGGACTCAGCCAACAAATCAGTCTTCAGTTCCTGAGCCATCCAGGCCACATAGATATCTGTGGAATAACACAGGGTGTGGGAAATTAGTCTTTCATGTTCCTTCATTTGAGAATGGACGGAAAAGCTTCATCTAAATTGCGCATTGCGCTTGTTTCATTGCAATGCATAAAGTCAGCCAGAGGGGATTTTTCCCCCTCCCCTTATTCTGACTTTTGTTTCAGAAGTTCATTTCTACTTTTTGTCCTTCTAGAAAACCTGTTACAAACAATCAGCAGGAAAAAAAGGAAAGAACAAAAAATTGCAAGTCTTCTTCATAACAAAAAAACCCTCAGATGATTTAAACCCCTTATTTCTTCTTTGTTGCTACTGTGGAATATTGGGAAATAAACTTCCTGAAAATCTCATTGTTGAAGAACTTAGGATGGACCAGACAGCTTTTTGCTTTGTGGGGCTGACATAACATTAACACAGGACACCATTCCTTGCTCTCTATTACATTTATTTCTGAAGCTGAACATTTTTTTCCCCTCCTCAATGAAAATATGAATTGTCAAAGAATATATTAACTAATATATTAAGAATTAATTAAGAATATGTGACAGAGAGAGCAACAGGTTCTCTTACCATCTATGAACAATTGTGACTTTGCAAAGTGGAGAAAGGTTTCCCTGTGAGCTGACTGGAGCTTGGAGAGGCGGTGCAAGGGGACTGAGGGCAGCCTGGACTTTGCACAGAGCTTCTGAATATTTGGGAGATCATCTTGGAAGATGTTAGGGATGGAACAGCTGTAGATTCCTGGATTATAACTCAGCATCTGTTGGTCTGAGAAAAACCCACAGAAATGAACACATGCAGAATTAAAATAGGTTAAAGGAAAGCAATCCAGAGAACAAAGGTCTGCCTTGTAAAGGAAGCCTAAATCCCTCTTAATCTTCACAGCCTATCTCCTGGATGATTGAAGTGTCAAAGTATTAGCAACCAAAAATTTGTGTAATTGCTTTGAATGTCAGTTGGCCCTGCAGCATGAACACTGGCTGGGAGAGTACGCTCAGGTTTATCCATTTACACCTCAATATTCTTAGCAGAACTGTTAACTGGTGGTCTTGGTCCTCTGCCACTTCCACCCATGCTCATCTTCAAGCCTCTCTGCAGCCACACAGCACTCAGACACCACATGTAAATCCAAACCTGTCTGTATTTGCAGGAGCAGTTTCCAGTCAGTTACAGCTTCCAAGCCAAATGCAAACAGAAAAGCTGCCAAAGGGTCTAGTTTGGTTTTAGGGAGAACAGAACTACTGACTTGCAGTGTCTGCATTGAATTTGCAGAAGAAATCTACTTTTCTGAACAGTGCACAGCTTAACTGTGGAAGTCCTTGCCATGGATAGCATAAAGAGCAAGGGAACAAACGGCCTCATTAGATGAGTTCATGGAAAACCAGTCCATCAGGAACATTCCAGTCTTTATGGCTCAGGAAATCCCTGAACCACAGATTACCAGAAGCTGGGAGGATGAGGCAGGAAAAGCATTAGTGTATGCATCTAATTTTCTTGTCCTCTTTCCCTAAACACATACACAGATGCATTTCCACAAACAGGAACCTGGGTTAGACAGCTCTGAGGTGTGGCCACTTTGCACAGCATGTGTGTTTCATTAATATGATTTGAGGTTTGTAACTGAGAAAAGAGTGAAAAAACAATGTGAAAAGAGTTCAGTAATGTCTTTCCATAGCCCTTTTCAGGATTCCAGTACGAGTTATCTCTGTCAGATAGTCATGAATCTAACAGCTATATTTTGTTGGGTTTTGGTTTTTTTACATATTTAGTATTGGCAATTTTTGTGGCAAAATAAACCTGGGAAAATTCTGGGTGATCTTTATTCCATACGTCACACTTCTGATGAGTCAAGGCTACTACTCCAGTTCAAGCAGTGGTTGTCTTACATTTTTAGAACTGCAAATGATTGTAGCTGAATGAGCTATTAGTGTTAAAATGATTAATCATCCTACTTTGTATTTCCAAAGCATTTTGTATGCATGGACTGAGTTTACTCTTGATATGCACTTGTGACTATTATTATCCTAATAGTCCCCATGGGGAGATGAAAACAGAGTGGAAGAGAGAATTTCCCACATTCACACAGGAAATCATTGGATAAACATAACTGAAGCCAAGAATGCTCTTTCCAGGCCCCACTTGGTTTCCCAATCTGACAACAAAGGTCAAGAACAAGGAATTTTTGAGGTGAAGCCTCAAGGGAAGCAATCAGAGAGGTGTGGTGGAACAAAGGCTTTCTTAGGGAGAAGCTTTGTGTACCTATTTCTGTGAACTGATCATATTTGAAGGTTATACAGATGGCCACCTGCCCGAAGGACTCCCCAGTAGATGGATACCCATAACCATCCTCAGGAACGGGAGGGAACAGGGGCACACTGTGAATCACCCAGAAGCCTTGTGATTTGTCCAAGAGCAGAAATCCTGTCAAAAAAAAAAAAAAAAAAGGGTGCTGGAAATGAATTAAGGAGGAAAAAACTCTGAGACAAAACAACTGTGCCCTAGCTTGGTTTTGCTGCTGCAGACACCACATTTCAACGTATTAATGTCTACAGTAAACTTGTTCTAGGATAGATTAATAGACTATAGGGGACACTAATATTGTATTAAAATTTCATCAATTATTTCCTGCATAGATAAACTGTCATCATGTTTCATTTGAAAAAGATCCTTTCAAAACCTCTTTCTCTGCTCAAATTTTGTCTTCAAAAGTTCTGACAATTTAGTGGCTATGACCCTCTCTCCATTGCTCATTTTCCTTCCCTTCAAATATTCACTGGATAAGGAGAAACAGATTCTGTCAACCCTGCATCTTCTTTCTCAGACCAAACCCTCCTCCATGGGGAAACAGCAGAGAGACAGACTATGCTTCCCCTCTCCAGGGTGGAGCATGGTCCCTGAGCTGTGCCCATTGCTGCAGCCTGAAAATACAGCCCTGCAAAATGGATTCCTTTCCCAGTCAGGCTGGGCAAACCTCATGTGCTTCCTCAAGGGAACATTTAGACCTCCACTGAAGTTTATGCTTATTTGAAGTCTTGCTTTTCCTTAACTGCATTCTACAGTATTTCCATGATCTTGGCAGCAGAAAGTTTCTTGCCCCAGAAAGTCTGAAGGGGTTTATGTTGAAGGTGTCTTGCCCTTCACATCTTTACTGCTCTTGCCATCAGGTGCAGGACGGTGTGGTTTGTACTCACTAAAAGGACCTGCATGAGTTTCAATCCTTGAAACAAAGAGTCCATAAGGCCTAAGATCCTTCACACTGCACAGGCATAGCAAAGCCAAAAGAGAAGGTGCAGCATATGTAACTATTTGCATCATGCAAATCATTCTCCAGCTTTGTTTTAGGCAAGAATTTTAGATATTCAGATAGACAAACAGACAAGTAGATTCTGTCCACAACTTTAGAAGGGAAAAAACAGTAGTTTGGGACTCTCCCTGTACCTTTGGTGTGTCCACATTTCCAGCCTTTGGAGTCTGATTCAGGGATCTCATCATTGTATATCGCATATGCAATGGTGTTCCTCTGCAGGGAAACACATGTTTCTGAAACATGACATTCAGTAAAAGGGAGACATTTAAGCAAATATCTGCTGGGAACAGAAGAAATAATTCAGGACTGCTCTGTGTGAACATCACGAGCCTAATCCTGCTCTCAGTTCAGCTGACACAGTCTCTGCAGACGTTACAGCAAAGTAAACCTGAAGACTCAGCACTAGGGCCCCAGCTGACATGAAGTGGAAGTTCTCTTAATCACTGCAGTAGTTCTTTCCCAAGAGGTTGTATATGCTTGCTAAGACAGTTTACATGGGTTTAGTGGGCACTTGCTTGCAAAGAAGTTCCCCTCTCTGTTTTTTGGGCTTCTCTCTGATTTAGCAATCAGATCCGGTGAAAATATCTGCTGAGTAAAAATAGACATGACAAATATTCTTATGAAGGGCAAGCAATTAAAACTTTTTTGCAAAGTATTTGCATACGGCCACACCTTATTTCCCCTGAATAGAAAACTTCAAAGAAGTTGGGACATGCTTCCCCTCCCAATGTACTATGAGTTTTAAACAGTTTATCACAACTATATTGAGACCTGGGATAGGACAGTTTTCCAGACTGCCAACATTTGAGTGACTTCTGCGAGTCTCTTCTACATACAAATTGATTGCACCCTACCACTAACCCACAGCAGAAATGCAAACACATACCCAGACCTCCAACAATACTATGTAGATGGGAAAAAATAATTATAGGCAGATCTTGTGATATTTTATAATCACTTCACACAAATATAAATGAAGTGCCTGACTATGGGAACAAAGAAGGCCAACAAGCAGCATATCAATGCTGGAGCAGTCACAGTAATTTCAGGGGCAATATCAAAACCTAGATTTGATTTGACACAGAGTGTGAAACACATGTACACAGGAGAGCTTAGGACAAGTGTCTGTAACCATGGACCCTGTCACAGTCAGTTCACAGCTTCAGATGTTGCTCAACATGAATTGCAGAGAAGAAGCCAAAAGAAGAACATATGAACACTCTATTTTTGATAGGCAATACTCAAGTGTATGAAAAGCTTGATAAGAAATTAGAAGTTTGAGGATAATTCCTAATTGTAGCCAAAACTGCAAATCATGTGCCCAGCTCCCAAGGCACTCCCCTCAAGGTGGTTTAGTAAATCTATAGGTCAGGCCTGGCCACACCTCTGTCTGCTTATTTTGGCTGCTTTCATTTCATTTGCATATAATATCAACTAAACATACTAACAAAAATTAAATGTCACTTGCCTTGGATTCATACATCTCATACAGCTGCTTCAGTGTTTGTCCCAGAGCACCCTGTGTCATGTTGATGAGGTATTTACCGAGCTGCCACTGTGGAGCCAGGGCATCCATGTACAGGTATTCCAGACCCAGCATGGGAATCTGTCCTTTGGCATGTTTTGGCAACTTGTAAAGAGCAAACCTGCAACAGTGAAGAGCAATTCTTTATTTACCACTACCCTGTTTGAATGTGTAAATCAGTATCTCCCTCCCTAAGGAAGAGAAGGGTGAATCTGGGGATGCCTGGGCTGGAGGGGGAGCAGTGGGGACATTCCAGCCTCAAAGCAATGACCCAGCACAGGAAGCAGCTGCAGCTTGGCAGCACAAATCCCTGCTGCAGTCAAATTTGTTCTTCTTCTTAGCAAGCACGGGGGGCTGATTCAGCACAAAACTGCTGTTGCTGTGACCACACTGCTGTTGGTACCTCTAAAGAATTTGAGGTAGCATTGGTTGAGTCCAGCAAATCCCTATTGCTCCTGGTTCTCGTAGAGAACCTCACGTCTCAAACCCAGTCTAACATTCCCAGGGTCAAGCAATTTATATATTATATAAATATGGCTTTATATGAAATAGATAAAATTAGATATTAAAATTTTAAAATGTATTACATTTATATGTATCACAATTACAAAATAAGTATAAAGCAATGTGATAAAATGTTCCAACCCTACTTTTCATAAGAAATTTGCACTCTGATGAACTGTTGCAGACAAGATATTTCAAACAATTAGCCAGGAACACAAATCTTTTGAAAATTGTGAAGTAGTCAATATGGTCAGTAAATGGCTCAGTTCATACTAAGGTTCCTGATAAAGTAAACTGTTTTTCCCAGTGCACAAGTCCATGGGATTAATCACAATATGATTAATCACAATATAATTAATTCAGCCACTTTCTCTGAGGGCTGTAATTAAGTAATTTGCTATTTATGTTAATAGTAAAGACTGAGTGGCATTATTTTCAATCTGTACTACTTACCAAAAATGCACCCTGTGCTTAACCCCCCAAGTATATCAGGAGGAGTAAACCTTGCCCAGTTGACAGTCTCAAGTTGGTCACAAAAGACATCTCTGAACAGAGGTAAGAAATGGCAGGAAAACATTCTGCTAGAGAAGAACATTTAATCTGTGGGAAATGCACATGCTAGTGGGGGTCCTGGTAATCCACCTGCATTGCCACTGACTGAATGATGTTCCTAAAGTATCTCAGGGGAAATGATTTCTGGTGACAGATCACAGAGAAGAAAGTGATTTATATAACTAGGCTGGGGAGAGCTGTCCACGGCTATACATGTACCAGGAGTCACAACAATCCCTCTATTTGAAATAAAGATTTGAAATGGCGATGAATAGCAGCAGTTACAGTAGTATGAGCTGATCCAGGAATTAGTAGATGAAGCCTTTCTTTGAAATGTACTGGAAGATTTAAGTTCTGGAAGTGTTTAGAGGCCTGCATCTAACAAATCCACCTTAGCAGGTATGCTTATGAAATGCTAGTCATTGAACTATCAGGAAACTGCTTGCCAATTCCCAGTGGATATATGTTTTGGCTCTTTCCAGAAAGTCAGCTGAGTGTATTACCAATTAAAGTTGTAAAAAATCTTTACCGCTATTTGTGCACAGGACATTTCTCAAGAGCTTAGGCATTTGTGGGAGCTGACTAAAAGTTATTTTCCTGAGAACCAAGGAGAAGCAAATCCGCTTAGACCTGATTAACATTGTCACATTGTTTGCTTGTGACTGAACACCAACTTACAACAAATAATCACGTCTTTACTTCTTCTCCCCCTCCCCACTAAAACACCCCAAATAAACAATGTGGATCATGGCTTCTGTTCTCAACTCAACATTTCTCAGAAAGCAGTTTGGGCTTTTATTTGCAGGTAAGGCTTCCCACAGAATACAGTGAGTTTGGATGAATAAAGGAAAGACTCTGTCTCCTTAGAGAGCTGATCCTATGGCCATTTGCTCCAGTAGCCCCTGTGTGGTGCAGTGGGATGAGATCCTGAGTGGAATGAAAACACAGGGGAGACTTTTGCCTGCACAGGCACTACATGTGGCTAGGAGCTGCCAGCCCAGCTGGGGAGCACAGATGGAATCAGGTCAGATAAAGCAAGTGATTCCTCTGGTTTAATGGCAAATGAAAGGGTGTGTGAATACTCATAATGAGTAATTATGGAATATTGCAGGAGAAAACCACTGCATAGTAGGAACTCACATAAACCTCTTGCTAACTGAAAATAAAACTTGCAGTGCTGTTTGTTTGAAAGGGCAGACATCTTTTGTTTATGAGAAGGCTCTTCCCAGCAGTTTGAGTTCTTCATCTCCTGTCAGCTTCATAGCAACCAAATCCAGAATCCAAAGACGACTCCTTCTCAATAAACTAGGATGACTCCAGCAAGTTCCCCTTTCATTTGACCAGGGCACATTGAAAAGGAAATCCCCCTGTACCACCTGCTAAATTTGTGAAAGGGAACTCAGCCTGTGCTGACCCCCAAGTTCCCACCTGGAACAAGGCCCCACATCACTGGCATTCATGCAGAGGCACAGGTGAATTACTCCTAGCCACAACTTTCAAAGAATTTCTCAGAGAATTTTAATACAAAAATTGTCTTCACTTAAGAAATAGATGGTAAAAGTTTTTGGGTTTTTAAAAATGTATTTTGGTCTGTTCTTTTTTCTTTTTTTTTTTTTGCTTTAGCACAAAACCCCCTCATTCTGCAAGGAGTAATTCCAGTTTAGGGAGAAATGAAATATGCCATACCTTGAAGTTGCTGAGTAGCTGTACCAAGACCCTGATTCCTGAAAAAATCACATTACCCAGAAGGGCCTTGGCAAAGGTGACAAGTCACAGGGATGGCCTAGACCCTCATACATTTGATTGTGTGCCAATACAGAGCAAAGCCAGCTTTGTGCTCCTGCTGGAGTAGCCTGCCTGTGGTGTGAGGAGCACCTGCCTTTCCTGCAGGTGGCTGTGTGTGCAAGGGAAGGGGATGGGTCTACTTTAGCACTTGTATCCAAACTAATTGTTGTTCAAGAGAAAAACACTTTTCTTTTGAAATTGGTTGATACTCATCTTCAGGAAGCTTATGTGCTCTTTTTAAAGAGTACTCACTGCACTTTTTTTTAAACCCGGGGTGCATACCGTGCAATTGTACTTTGCGTCTTTCATCTTCAAAGTGCGTTAATCCAATTAATCGTTTAATACCCAAAGCCGGGCTCGCTGGTGGCAGTGGGATGGCACCGGCGGTACCGTGACGGCAGCTCCGGGCAGGGAGCGGCCTCTGCTCCTCAGCCACGGGGCACAGGAGGCTTGGCCACCGGCTGCCCCTCAGGGCCGGCGGCGGGGACGAGTTCCCCAGGGGGCTGCTCAGTCGGAGCTACCAGGCAAAGGGCGAGAGGCGGGCGCTTTCCCCGCTCGGCTGTTTCCCTGCCAGCTGAGCCGTGTGCTGGAGCCCGGGCCCGGCGGGTGCCCCCGGGGCTGCCGCGGCCTTGGCACCCCAACACAGGTTATGCTCCCTTTGATCATGAGACATGAACGCTGTGTAAAACGGTGATTATTTTGCAGTTAGTCATAATGCAGTACGGTGGTTGGTTCAGGGAAATGAAATCACATTTCAATAACTTATCCTACTTATTTTAAATGCAGAATTCAGCCACTACTCACAGGCAAACAGGAGTGAACCAGCGATTGCCTTGCATTGCTTCCCAGTGACCCACCCACTCCCCGAGGTTTAATCTCAAGTGGTTTTATTTACTCACCCAGCGTTTCTCCCCTGCACGGCATTTACTTACCAATCCACTGCCTCCCCGTCTTCATTCCTGCAGGAAATCTCATCGGCCCACAGGGGCACGGAGGAGAGAAGTAAGAGCAAAGCAGGGTGGCACCATGCAGATCCCGCGGGCATTTTGGTTTCTCGGCTGCGCAGGGCGAGCCCCGAGAAGGCTCTAAAAGGAGAAGTTGTGCTGCGTTAGCTGTCAGCTCCTGCCCTCGGAGCAGGGAGCACACCCCGGGCGCTGCCCGGGCGGCGGAGCCGGCGTGGGAAGTCGGTTCCCACAGCAGGGACGGCCATCGGCAGCCGGGCAAGGGCTCCTGGGAGCTGCCGGAAACTGCTCACGATTTCTTTGGGCAACAAAATTACAGTTGTCAAGTAACGTTTTGGACAAAACTAATACTTTGATTATTTAGAATATTCACGGTATTCAGCTTAAAACCCCCCAACCTGAAGATACCGAAACCCGTTTTTCTTTTCAGTGCTGCATGACTGATGTACAAGTTCTTTACAACTATCTGAAAAAAACCCTGGTGTTCAGATAAGCAAACCAAAATCATTTCCACCTCGCTACTTCTCCACCCAGCCCTCGCTGTGGCCGCAGAAAGGGTTCCTGGTGCAGGGCTGAGCCCTGCCCGATCCTGGGACCTTTAGGCACGCGTGGGGATTGAGCCCGTAGGGAATGGCAGTCGGAAAAATGCTCTGATCTCTGAACCAAAGTAATTTACTTACAATTAGTTAATGCATTTTTCAACTACCTTTTAAGTGCATTAGCATTTCTCTTAGGAACAAACATGTCGGAATTGAGCAATTTCACATCTGATAATCTTTAGCAACTCGCACATAAAAAGCTTCAATTTATATTTTGGTGTGTAAAATGTCCTTCTCCCTCCTCATTATGCCTACATTAAAAGGGGCTGATTTACATTAAAAGATGCTGATACCGAGTACGGGATATTTCAGCCTCAGGGAAAGTCTAGTGCAATGAGCTCTTGATATTTTAGCATAACAGAAATCCTGACCACCCTTGCAGTATTTTGTTGCCTTGCTAGTATGGCTTCTCCAGCGCTGTAAGGGATGTGTAAATGGGGTGTGTTTGACAGAAGCAGGGTAAAACTTAATAATAGGGCTTAATGCAAACAAAACCAATGATCCCAGAGAAGAGACTCAGTGAAGATCTATATAGTCAGGACTAATTCAAAGATGACAAATGAGAGACTAGTTCACTGTTACTCCTGTTCTCTTATTTGTCCCCAGAAAATTTAAAAATCTTATCACAGAGGCTACTAATATAAGAATAATAGTCTCCTAAAGCATTTTTTCTTCCCATCAGGACTCTGCAATTTATAATGAAAATAATCTATTATCACAGGTAACCACAAAAAAGGCCATAAACATTGTTTATGTTTCATTGACTGAGCATAACTCAGGCTTCCACTGAATTTCTTTACAACTGCCACGTGTTTTCTCTGCAGATCAAGGACCTGGAAGTCCTCAACTGTGAATATGGCAAGAATACAATTAAGTTCCTTCGCCTTCATAGAGAAGGAAAGAAGCATTTTGTTAAAGAAGTGGAAGTGTGTGCACATCTCCGGCTGACTTCTCCTCAGGAGTACCTGGAAGGAAACAACTCTCTTGTGATACCTACAGATACCATAAAGAACATTGTCCTTGTGTTGGCCAAAAAAAATGGGGTATTTTTAAACTTTTTAACTAGCCTTTCTGTTTCTTACAACTTCATTTGAAAGTATTTGTTATACTAAGTTTTTATTTTCAATTGGCATATCAGATCAGTACTAGAGTCACCTTCAGTGATTTGAGAGAAGTTTTCCTCCTCCCCTGCTTATGCTGCAGACTGTTTCTTAGTTTTCTAAAGCTTTTTTTTCTCAAGAGCTAGCACTAATTTGTGTAGATTTGTCATATAAAAGCCGTCTGTTTAAATTAATAGCACATAATCCTGCATTATTCCTATATATAATTTTTAAACGGGTCTCAAAGTACGAGCCTCCTCTTAATTCTTCTGCCCTCTTACCGCCATCAGTTGCATCTAGCATAATAACAATCTGTAGCACTAATTGTCTGTCTCTGTAATGAAATCCCATCTTTACCCTGTAAAACTTAATCAAAATATCACCGTATCAATCAGAATAATCATTATAAATTATTATTTCAGCATTATATCCTCAAAATGTAAGGCTCCTGCAGCAGTTTTTCTCTCAGTGCAAGGACTGTACCTCACTGTGCCACAGACTGGGAGATTTTTGACACAACTGCAGCTATTTGCAGCGTATGCTGCAAGCTGGTCAAATGACTGGGCACAGTGAGCCAAGCCAGGAATATGAGAAATCCGTGTTTTTAACAATGCAGATTCTTCCCAAATATTTACAACAACCAGGAAAATCTACTTTTGTACATGAGGTAATTGCTTCTTTCTAATAATACTGTTTGCTGTCTTAGATCCCAAGTTTAGAACAATTTGCTATAGATATCTGCAATCACTTCATGACAACATTTTGCCAAGTGGCGTACGTCAAAACCTACGTTCAAGAAGTACCATGGCAACGTCTGCATGAGGTATCTAAAATACTAATACATTCCATTTGTTTATTCTGTAATCATTCCTCACTCTCTTAGCTCCTGTTTTCATGTTAAGATAGTATTTATGGCACTTTTACTTACATGTCTGCTCTAAATTGCAGAATGGTGTTCCCCACATCCACTCATTCATATGTGTTCCTGATGGGATCCGCTTTTGTGAAGCTGAGCAGTGCCGGAATGGTGAGAAAAGAATTGGCAACTTCCCCTACTTCTCTGTAAATATTTCTGCCAATGAGAGACGAAGATGGCTTTAGAGACAGCTACAGGTGTTACAGGGCTTAGGGCACAGCCAAACTGCTCCAGAGGTCCAAACCAAGGAATATTTTCATAGCGTAATTTCGAAGTTCTTGATCTCTGAGACACGGCTGAAGAACTGATGTAGCTCACATTTGTATGCATATCCCAAACATGGCATGGTTACACCAGCTCATCCAGCAGAGCTGTTATATACTGCCACAGGATTTAATAGCCTTCCAAGAATGGGCTGCTTACTTTTCTACCCTGTACTATACCCTGCAGTCTCCTATTATCATTACCCTATACCACACTGCTGCAGGCCAATTGCCTGGTTTCCAGTTATTTTCAAAGCCCTGTCAACATGCTGTAATTTTATTTCTAAGAAAGCTGCAATTTCACTGCTGCAAGCCACGCTAGCTTGAACATCGTGAGCACTCAGGTCACATGTGAACCATTTTTTCACATGAAAATACTTCAGAGTGTGTGTGCTATTTTTGCACACCACGCATAAACAAAGCACTATTTGTCTTAACCAAAAGTTCTGTTATACTTAAAAGACAGGCTTTCAAGCTCAACAGTCTGTCCATAAACTGCCATTCCAAAAGGAATGCAAAGATCATCTCTTCTTGCTATGGATCACAACAACAAGAGCAAAAGTTCAGTCTCACTGTGACGGTGTTTGGCTTAACCCACCTCCCCAGCTACTGGGAACTGAGCTGAGGCCACTACAACATTTCACACAATGGCTTTAGATGTTTTGGCATTAGTTTGGTACCTATCTATACTGCACTAATGTAACTTAGAACTATTTCTCATCCTACCCAGAACCAGTCACAAGATCAGTTTCACTTGCAGAAAGGACACAAGTTTCAAAAGGCCCATTTGAGCACTCTCTCTGTGCTCCTGCTGGAAGAAAAGAGAAAGCCTGTACAAGTCTTCAGTGCCTCTTGGCCTCATCTTTTTTAATGTTACTAGTAATGTTAACTACTGCTGTACTTTTGGCAGACTCAATACTATTGACTTTAATTTCTGGAAAATATTAATAAAGAGAAAGAAACAAATGAAAGAAAAAGAAAAAAGCAAAGAAAGCAAGTAAGAAAGAAAGCAAGAAAGAAATTGTCTTTTTATTTCTTGAAAAGCTGCTGCTCTTAATGTAGATTGAATTAAATTTTTCATCATCTTGAAAATTTAGCATGAAATTCTGCAATTTCAGGTTCTACACAAACAGAAAGCCTTTATGGCCTACTGAAGAAACTACCTTTCCTTCTTAGACTTCGCTGCCTAGGTGAACAATAACCAACATGAAAATTTTCAAATCACTTTTATTTTTCTTCTGAAAGAACATTCTCTATATTTAGCATCCTCCTATGCACCTATCAGCCAGACACAGGAGTTAATTTCTCAGTTAATCCTATCTTTTAACACTTTTCTCATCATGGGAAAAAAAAACCCTAGTGAGGCTTAATAGAATTATTTTTTGCCATTATATCAGCTGATAAAAGGCTCAGAGTTCTTTGGAAACTGAAAACATTGTAAGTAACTTAGCAGAGTCAACATTTGACAACTGAAGACAGCAAGAGCACAAAACCTCCTGAAAGCACAGCATGAGCTGTTCACCTTGGAAACTCCCTAGGTGCTGTACCCTTTGGAGTGAGTTTCAGGTTGATTGCTACACAGCCAGCCAGCCAGCCTTTCAGTCAATCATTCCTTGCAAGGAGCTCTTTCAAACAAGGCTACATATTTGAATGCAAGTATCTCTCTAGGTTCACTGATAGTATCTGCATTACATTAATACCTGTGTATCACAGTCTTATACCCAAGCAATAAATTAATCAAGATGTGAACAAATCCCAGAATATCCTGTCCAAGGACAGTCTCTTCTTTAGACTTTTTTTTAACCTTTAGTAAATAACAAGGGGACATAGGCAAAATTATAGATACACCTCCCTAGACTCATTCAAAAACAATAATGAATGTAAACAAGAAAAGAAATAGATGAGATGCAGTTTCAATAATATCTAGTCACAGAGCAGTTTAAAAACACCCAAAACTCTAAACACCCATGCAATTTAGAAATGTCCACCACAGTGGAATTATTTCCAGTATAAATTCCTTCAAAGACATCACTTAGACAAAATTTGTCAGTCCTTCAAGTTCAAGGCAGGATTACTATGCACTTGACGTATTCAAGGATTAATTTTGAACTAGCTAGTGTGAGCACCAAGAGCAGCATAAAAACAGCAGCTGGGGCTTCAGCCATGACTATATGTACAGGCCCTGAATGAGCCTGCATACCATGAAGTTTATCTTGTCTGAATCAGCTTTTTTGGCAGCTATGGTCAGTGAAATTTTCAGTTACCACTTTGATGTGCTCTAAATGACTGACTGCTGTTCAAAAGGTGTGTCAGAAGAAAAAAGTTGAGGTCACAACTGCTTGGTCTTCAGAAGACAATAATCCACCCATGTAGCAGTGATGTTCAACAGCATGTTTTATAAATGGTGGCAGAGCAAAGCCACTGTCAGTTTGAACCTGTGGGTGGCATCTGTGTCTGTGCCAGCTCCTGCTCATTAGCTGAACTGCAGGGATTTGCATTGGCTCCTGACTCTCATTCTCAGGGATACAAAACTCCCAACAGGATGGGTACCTAAAGTGAAGTACTGACAGAGGTTCTGTCTTTACACAGAGATTTTTTACACTTGTTTATGTTCTTAGAAAAGGCACCACACCTCCCTCTGTACATCACAGGACTAGTAGGCTATTTCATTTCCCTTTAGAGACATTCCTAAATTGACATCAGTGTAAGCCAACCCAATATTTGTCCAGTTCCAAGCAGGTGAGATAAAAAAGGGTTTTAATTCTCAGTTTTAATCCTCAGTTTTCCTTAACTGCAGGTCACTTGATGGCATTCTCTGTTTTCTAGACTAAGCTCTGACTTCAGTAGTTTTTGTCTTGTTTCTTACCTTTCTGCCAACATCAGTGTGCAGAAAATTATTGTCAGCTTTCTGGCTTTGGAGCTGTCAATGCACCCAGAGGCTTCTTTCTCTCTGCTTGAAAAGGAGCTCATATTTTCTTGTAATTTTCAATCACAGGTCCTCTGGTTGTCTTTGCTGGAATTAAAGACCTAAAACTTATGAAGACAACACAGTCTGGATTTGAAGGCTTCTATAAGAATGAACACACCACACTTCCTGAAAGGCATGACAGAATTCTATGTGGAGAGCTCTTCTGCAAATGGTCATATGGCGAATGCAAGGATTTTGACTTTGACTGCATATGGTATATGTCATATCAAGTAATATTTATTACCTAATCTATGATCACAAAATCCTCTATACAACAGCGCGGGTCTAAGGGCCAGATCTGCAGCTGCTGTGCATCAGCCACTCAGAGGTCACAGTGGCAGCACTAAGCTCTTGTTACAAGGGGTGAGAGACAGATCTTGGGGGTATCAGAGGACAGGATTTAAAAGAACAGTTCAGTATTCAGTACAGAACACATTAGGATAATAAAATAACTAATTTGTTAAATACTTTTAGGAAAACCTATTTATGAATTATACATCTGGTGTGGGTGGGGACAGGAAAGAGAATCTGGGTGACAGGACAAATCATTCTCCCACAAAATCCCATGGATCATATATTTGTCAGAAAAGACATGAAAAATACAAACAAACCCCACCCCACAGTAGAGCATTATGGATCTAAATAGAGACAGCTGATACAAGGTTTTGTAAGAACCCGTATTACCTCTAGGAAGAAAATCCGTGAATGTATCCTTGAAGCCTTTTCCGGACCACCTGACTGTGGGGAATATTCACCCTCTTACCAGAAAACTGTCAACTGTATCCAGATGCTTGTCCTTTCCAGAGTGTCACAGGTATCTTCCTTCCTTCTAATAATGTTTTAGTTCAACAACAGTGAATGTAAATTGCACCACTGAGAAGACCAACATGAGACTACTGTTTCCTCTGTCAGTTCTAAGACTGGAAACTCCCCAGCTGTGAACACGACGGGGAGAACATCACTCAGTGCTTGGCAGCACTTGAACAGAAGTGAACGGTGTGCTACACAACACGTTCACTAGATTGCATTTGATCAGCTGTACTGGGGGGTTTGCATTGTTCCTTTTTTACACTGAGTGAAAAGCCTACCAGGCTGTTGGCTGAAAAGGTGCCCTAATTCATTGTCTCATCCATTTTCATGGTTTCAGGTACAGGTCATAGAAGTCGTCTTGAACAACACTTTTTATAATGTTGTAGACATGAAGAATCTAGGCTTGGCCAATGACAAAGAAGTAAGTAAATGCTTCAAACCCAACTTGACTAACCTCTTTAGAAATACTCAGCCTTAAAGCATAGCAGCAGTTCTGCATACAACAGAGTTGAAGTGAGCAAACTTTCTCCCCCAGTCCCAGCTCCACATTACCTCTAAAAAAGACACTGATTACTAAAAAAGGATAAATAATTGTCTTCTTGTGTTGTTGATAAAAACTAAAGGTGCAAGTGGAGTACTCTGGACATCAAAAGGATCTGTAACAGAGACTCTCTGGAAAATCATTCCTGTTTTCTCCACTGAATATGACTTTCAGTTATAATGTCAGCCTGTGCAGTTTTAACCAAGTAGAAAGCATTGTGGCATCCTTTCCCATAGTCAGGCAGTGTAAAAAGCTAGCCCATTGTGGCTCTTCTTTCTGCTCCACTGGCAGCCCCACTGAGGCCCACGAGCACCCTTGGTGCAGCAGGGTTATGAGGAGGTGAGCTTGGCCTTAGGCAACTCTGGGAGGCAGATGACCAGCAGTCTAAGGGAGCAGCAAAGGGACGTTTCTGTAGCCATTAGGAGCCAAAGCAGATTGGTCCAACAGTGGACAAGTTACAAGTCTGGGATCAGGCAGAGGGTGACAGATATAGGGGATGAGATGTATCTGCTCCTCCCTCCGCAGCTGCTCTAGCTGCCAGCCAGGTCCAGCTGAAAGTCTGTTATCCTCAAGTGACAGAGAGAAATGGGGTTATTCCGTTTGGCATAGATGGTCTGTTTATGCTCTGGTCTCCCTCCAAAGTCTTGTGATTCTGCTGCCGTCCTCTCCTATCCTTGCCCTCTTTCAGGTGGACATTACAGATCCACTTTTACTTGTGGTAACATCAACGTCTACCCTTGATGTTCATAAGAGAAGAAAAGGGTCTGGGCATGATTTTATAAGGATGTGAATAGCTGCAGTTTGTGTTGGCACATCCCTGACTCAAATATAACCTCTGTGTTTGTGCTCATCCCCTTCAGGTTTTGGTTCCAGTGGAAGCTCCTTATGGCTCCTGTGCTTGCACACTTGGCAGGAAGAAGTTTTTCGAAGCACAAGGCCATGTGATGAGAGATGAGAAGAAATGTCAGTTTGGACTGGCAGCTGCCCAGGGAAACTAAACCTCTTGGCTATTCTCACACCTTCCTGATAAACTTAATAGCATGGCTTTCCTATCAATGTTTATTCCTTATTGGCCTCTTCCATTGCTGACTACTTTTCCCTCTATGAACTCCTGAAGATGGGATTTATGAAGGACCCTCAGGAAATCGGAAATCAAAGCCTGTCCCTGAATTTCAGGGTGATTTGCAGATTGAAATCCACAAAGCTCTTTGGAAAATCCCAGCTGGAAACAATATAGTCAATCAATTTTTCAACTAGCTATTCCTAGACCTCTTAATGAAACAATTAATTCAATGTCTATAACATGCTTTTGACACATAAAATCAGCAAATCTGTATATTCTATTCATTAATATTTCTTCAGTAAAATGAATATACAGGCATGAGACTTGCTGTTTCATTGACATGACCCCTTGATGCCACACTTACAGAGCTGAGGTTCTGAACCAGTGACTGAACAGGGAATCAGTCAGAATCAGAATTTCTTTGTGCAGGAAATTAAAAACAGAAAAAGAAAAAGCATCTCTCATATCTCCTTTGTGGTGTGAATAGTTACAGCTGTTGAGTACTTTCTCTGCATGTATTCTGACTGCATGACTGCTGCTGCTACTCATCAGACTATACAGATACTATATTACTTTTACATTAATCACTGAGGTGGTTTGAGGGTTTGGGCTATCTCTGTAGGCTTAATTAAATAGTTTTCTTTAGTCTGATAATCTTATGACTTCTGAGCAGGCAGGAGTCAACCTCAGTAACCCTTTTACTTTTGGGAGGGGTAAGGAGAAAACTAGACAGACAATGCATATTTTACTTAGTTACCCCAGGTGATAGCTTTGAACACAGAGATAAAATAATACAGTCAACGATTCTCATCTCACAAACTGTGGCTACCACATTTGCAAGAGGAATCCTGCTCAGCTTCTAACAGCTTCTAACCCTTGCTCTCATTTCCTCTGAGTGTCATTTTCACAGACTCCATGTGACAGAGTACAAATCCAACGGGAATTGCCCAAAGTAACTTATAAAAGCTGCAATTCAGTTGCCTTTGTGCCTCCTGAGTCTGGCAGATCTGCAGCATTCCTCTGGGTAAAATCATTAAATTGGCACCAAAAATGAAGGAGATATTCTGCACTGTGTGACATTTTGAGGTGATTTGCACAATGGGCTTGCCTTGGTGCATAACAGATGCAAGGGAAGACACTGTTCACAAGCGTGAGGTATCGCCTCAACAACAACAGGAAAAGTGACACCACGGAGTGAAGCTGTCCCAGGTATGATGGTCTCTGGTCAGGAGCCAATTCTGCAGCTTTATTTACAACACTTCTAGCTTTCGCTGGGGACTTTCTTGCTTACCTTGTTAGATTGTGTTGCATTGTACTTGCGGGCTTATGTCTTGCTACTTCTGTTACTTCTAGGTGCTTTTAATTTATTAATGTATCTTTTAAAGGTAAATAAAGACATCATCAAAAATCAAATTAGTTTTTCACTATTTACCAAAAAGAAATTAAACTATTTACTACTTATATACAAATGTAAACATTGTAAGTAAAAGAAATCTTTTAATTCATCCAATTTCACCTCAATAAGTGACCAATCTTGTTCACTACCAATAGATGAAAAGGAATCTTACTGATCATTTCATAAATCTTAGTGAACATTTCAGCATTTACCTCTTTTCAAAACAAGGCAGACCTGCACAACCAAGTTCCTTTCTACCTTATAAGAAATTTATTGCATTAGGCAGAAGGTTTCCTTTGTTATTCTTTGTGCTTCATTTGCGCACCTGCAAGGTAGTGGTGGATTGACCTTCATGGCAGAATGAGGACACAAAGCAGCAAGCAGTTTATTGACTTTCCCGTGGTAACAAGCACACCTGCACACTCGTTCAGTGTGGCTTGGATAAACATCCACAGACATGCAGACATTCACTAAATCTTTACAGCATCTCGGTGCAGCTCCATCCAGCACTGCAAACCTGAGTCACTTACGTGGGCAGATTGCTTCTAAAGAAAGTACTTTAGGCAGTCGGAAGCAGCCCAAATTTCCCATATGGCAACTAGATTAAGATAACAGTGGCACAAATCATTCTTGAAAATGTGAGTTAGCCAAATTTACTTGGGCCTGAAATCTGACCAAATTCTCATTGCTTTGATTAGATTCAGTCTCCACAATGGACTTGCATAAATTTCATTGAGATAGATTTTTTTTCAGTTCCTGTCCTAAGGAGCTATTCAAGTTGCTTACTGTGTTTTACTCAGAAGCAGCTGCAATGCTTTGCTGACGAATTCACACTTGATGAAAATGAGCAGCAGCCAGCAGATTGTAAAATTGCTGTTTAAAATACAACTTCTTGCTGATAACATGAACCTTTGCTGGTCCTGGGTTACATCCCAGTGGTTTACAGGTGCTGAAGCCTCCTACCAAGAAGCAGGGTATTTCACGTACACAAATATATTATCTTTTTAGCATCTGATTCCTTCCCATCCTGTTTCTGTTCAATTCTGACAACTGCCCAGGACAGTCCAACCACAGCCCTCCTCAGCTGCTCATCATGCTCCACACACAACCAACGTCACACAGATAAAATGCACCAGCTAAACTCATCAGCCAGTATCTAAGGCAGAGAGCAAACGTCACTGTCATGGTCAGCAGAAGAGATCAGTCTTCCCTGACTGTATTATTCTATATATATTCAGGCCACCTGCTTTCCAATATACATTTTAACATGCCATTTTTTATTAACTATTACAGCTATTTTTTATTCTTCTTTACAGTTGTCTTCATCCTTTTTTAATTTAATCTTGCTTTTATCAAGAGTACATAATCCTGACTCTTAAGTTGAACTGCGCTACTTAAAGTGACCAAAAAGCTGTTTCTGGCTAAAAATCTCAAAATAAATACTTCTGAATTTAGAATTCCACTATCTGTACACATACAACAGCCAACCATATTCCATATTCCTCCTGGAAAGTGCACAGCTGTATCTAGAAAGGAAACCTATGAAATTACTCCAGTTATAGGATTAAAAATGTCAAATATAAATTGTTTTCTGATTCTGAGATTGAACCTCACCATTCATAGCAGACAGAAAGATACACACGTGTAACTTAATGTATACACACAAACATATATAAAATACATGTATAAATGACTCTTACTAGATCAGCTGATGTATGACTGATCTATGGCAATCAAACAAGGAAAAACATGAGCTGGGGTTAGTTGTTGCTAAAATAAAAACCCAACCCAAACAATACTTGAGGGACCCAAAATTAGATAAATAAGGGAGTAGAGAAATCTTTGATACAGAGGGAAATACAACAACAGAAACCAGAGTGCCTGAGTACTGTGGGGGGCTTCCGCCACTTCTCAAGTGTGGCATTACACACGAATTCCCATATTACATCTGACTGAAAAAGACAAGAGTTCAAGTTTTAATGGCCTCATACTCCTGCAATGTTTTCCAATCCTCTAGATACACATACTTCCAGGTAGGAAAGCCCAGGCAAACTGGTGTCTGTTATTTATACAGAAGGGAAGAGGGAATTTGAAGAGTACCCTTGTGAAACAGGGTTGCTACAGCCAGGTACACACCCACCTCCACACTTCTCTCCCCACGATTTGGTCACCAGCTTGTGAACAAATTCAGCTAAAAGTTCCTTACTCTCTACTTCTTTCCTCCTGCTGCTATCCACAAGGACAAGACAAAGCAATGCTACTCTTGAATCAGAGATCTGTGCAAATGATGAGCCTTCCCTCCCTTTTTTGATACAGTTTAGCTGCTAAAGTCAGAGGCATCCTCAATAGAGTAAGTAATGAAGAGTGTTTACAGAGGGGCAGATGGATTATAGCAATCATCCAAAAAGGGGAAGAGAACATCCTGAGATGAATGTAAGCCTGCCAATGCCAAGACATTTGCTGCTGCCTTGTCAGCAGATCAGCTGATGACACAGCAGTTGTAACTGCTGACTGCTCCTTTAGCAAGGACGCTCACGAGTCTGGTGTATAAATACAACAGCGGTCTCCAGTACTCACCTGCACTGAAACTCTCACATGGAGACCAAGGACCACTTACAGTCTTCAAGGTTCTCTCCATGGGCTCTCCAAGTGCCTGTGGTTACGGCTGCATTCCCCCATTCCCCAATCTACAAGAATATCCAACCAATGTTATTGTGGGAATTAATTACACATTGAAGATCCAAATGAACATCATTAATTCAATTCCCTAGATATAGGGGCTAAGAAAAAAATAATTTAATGACTTTGTTACATTATCCTATTAAAAAGAAGACAGACTTTTGCAACTGGAATGAAAGCTACGTATTACATCAGTCACTGTCCTCCGCACTCCCTCTGGGGAAACTGCTGTCAAAACTGAGCAACACAGAGCTGAAGGTGCATGGAGACCTTACATGTGATGGAATGAGACATGGATGAGGTCTCTCGGATGACATCTCCAAGCACCAGGTCCCCTTGTTTGCTGAAGCAGAAGCCAATCCATTGCCTGTGTAAATCGCCCAAGGTGAAGGAGAGAAGAGAGCAGACCCTTCTCTATAGCACTCCACACACGCTGCTGCTCACTGAGCCGGTGATTGTTACACCATTCACGTGAACATTTACAATCATTTCGTTTCCCACATGACTTTTGGGCCAAAAGCCATTCCTGAAAGAGAAGGAACTGCTGTTCTGACTTGGAAGTAAAGAACAAGAACAGAGACAAAAGTAATGTTTTTCTGGTCCTACTCAGACTCAGCCTTCAAATTTTAGACAATATTGCCATTAAAAAATAAGAAATAAATTTGTAGCTTCCTCCAGACTCACAAAAAATAAAAGCCTCTGATTTTAAAATAATTGTCACTGTAACTTAAGTGTGACAGTGGAAAGAGGAGTGCTAAAGACAGAAGATCAATTAAATGCTGATTTTTAAAAAGAGTGAAAGAATTTGGTAGAATTTGAGCATGTTGGAAAAAGCAGTGAAAAGTGTCCATTTAGCAAGTAATCCCTGACAGTGACAGCCTAACAATACATTTTGCCTGGGCCATTTCTAACCAGGAATGATGGATGGGTGGCCCTTCCCTTTGTTACAGTTGCCAAATCTTGTCTTATAATTATATGGGCAAAGAATATTCTACAAATTGATCAAGTGCAGCACATTAGAACAAACTGGGAACAATAACATGCAGGGATGGGATACAGCAGCAAGTATTCAGAACAATTTTTCCTCGGTTGAGAAAAGTATCTTGGTGGACAGGTACAGCCACAGATCCCATACTCTGCTGACAGTTGCCTTACATGTGCTTTCTGTATACTTCTTGGCACTATGTTTGGATGCAATGAGAACATGCCAAGCATTGTGTATCTACAGCTTGAGAGGAGAGTGACCAGAGATGATGAACAATACCAATATATATTTCACACCCATCACAGCAGAAAAGGCATACTGTAATGCTTTCAGGTAATTTCAGAAGTGTATGAAAGATTCTGATAGATATGCAGTACTGATAAGAGAAAGGACATGGAAGAGGAGGACCTCGGCTGTAGCATGACTGGTTTTGTGCCGACCAACAGCAGGGCAGGGGAGCTCAGTGCTGCTTTCCTCCTTAAAGCTGCCTGTAGGAGAAGGGCACTCTCTAAATTGTGGCTCAGTGTGAAAGCAAAGACCAACATCACACTCACACCCAGCATCCGCTGAGCAGTTGGGTGCTGGCAGCTTAACCATTCCCCAAAGCACCTGAGCAGTCGGGTGCTGGCAGCTTAACCATTCCCCAAAGCACAGGGAGGGCTTTTAAGGAAGAGGGACTCTCCTAGCTGCAGGCACATATAAGGACATGATTTAAATCGGATTCCTGCATAGCTCTGCGACTCAGAGCTGCAGTACTGACATGGTATCCAGTAATGCCTATCAGTTGCTTCCTCATCTCAACAGCAGCTGTGTTTTCTACAAGAGGAATGGTAGCTAAAAATAATCTGGCTTTGACTTCCTCTTTTAAACCCTTCAGTCTCTTAAAAAGACTTTTTTTTGTTCTCCCAGAAAAAGCAAGGAGAATGTAAAAGACAAAACCAGAACAGTCAACTGCACAAAGAAAACAGCAGCAGTAGAAAGCTCAGAGAACAGTAGGAAATGACAATAAAAATCAGTGACAGTAAAAAAATTGTTACCATTTTGCCCAACATCCTCCAAATTTCCTTTTGCACTTGCAGCAAGATTTCTGTTAGGCCTTTACTTATATGACTCATTTAGTGGTGCAGAGCAAAAGGGAAATACAATCTGGATGTTTCTGAATGCAATTCGTTTGCTCATTAAAACATATTAAAAGCAAGAACTGTGTTCAGCAGTCATCAAATGCACTCTCCTGTCTGCACAGTGGAGGTTTTTATACCATTTTGGAATAAGCATGTTTTACTTCTAATTCTGTCTTCCATAGGTCCACAGAATGTAAATCCCACACCAAACACGCAAAAGGAGAAAAAAAAGAATATTCAATTAACCCTTCAATAACACAGCACTATTTATTCTGATCCAAAAATAGTTCTATAAATACGGTGCTGGCTGGCATGTCCAGACTGCTACACACAGCTTTTCACAATACTTTTCATAAACACACTTAATTCTATATTAATTAGGAGTTTCATGTATAATTTTTAAATTGCAGCCCCCAAATTAGCCTGATACAGACTATAGCTCAAAATTCCCCAAGGCAGGGTTGATGATCTCTATTTGATTCTAGTCTTCCAGAAGATCCCTACTCCCAGTAGGTATCTCTGGACACTACCAAACTATAAATAAAATCATAAGCAGAATTCAGACCATGACTTACAAACCTGCTGCTAACAGACCAATACCTGAAGTAAGCACAGTACAAGGAACAGAAAAAGAAATTATGAATACATCTCTGTCCTACTGTCTCACATTCCAAATAAATATGTTGTACAATATAAAGGTTAAAAAGTATCCAAGCAAGCATGCTGCTATATATATTTATGTACTATAGCATATACCATGAGCTTTATCTGTGGTATAGCTATCAACACGGCTTCACCCCTTCTCAAACCTCAATATCAGAGACCATAAGCAACTCTCCGAACACTGTAGCATGAACAGCCACCTCACACTTGACCAAGCCAAAGTGAAGACAGGGCCACCACCTAGGCAGGGAATTACATGAGTTTCTCCTTCCTCTCCCTGAATCCTGTGCCCATTTGACAGTAAGCAGCATTCTTCTCCCCTCCCACCTGCAACCCCTCACCATTTCCACTTTCACCACACTCTCATGCTTATTTCCTACTTCCCACTTCCTTTGCTCACACACATCACCACATCCCCACATCGCAATTTCAGGGGTCATCACAAAGCTCTCTGAGCCAGAGATGATGCTGAGCCCAGACAGGGCTTAACACCATCTGTGGGCTGTCTTCCGGATGTTCTGTGGTAAATCAAACCACCCTGTGTAAGGGCCAGCACAGTGGCTCTGACAGCTCCAGACAGGGATAAGAGAAGCACAGACGTTACTGGTGAACTGTGATCAGGGTTTCTCCTTCAGCAGTATGTAACGCCAGATAAGAAAAAGCAAAAATAATTAAATCTTTAAATATTATGGTAGGTGATGTTAAAAGTAACCACAAGAACATAGAATATTAAGTAGGTTTTGGTACCTTTTTAATAGGAAAATGGAGAAAAGGAGCTCCAGTATACTACAACAAAGAAAGTGAAAGATCTGTAAAGTAAACTGAATCCAAACATAAGCAATGTTTTATTGGGATATAGCAAGCAACCTATCAAATAGGGAACCGGTACAAACAGATTGAACATGACTCTCTTTTAACAGAGATGTATGGTGACAAGACAGCTTCTTTCAGTTCTTAAAACAGGTATTCAAAGTGTTAAGTAAAGCATTAAAAAAAATAAATCAATCATTACAACACCAAGGACAGACAATATTAAAAATGTGCAGAATTTTACTTCTTACAAATTTCTGCATAATGTTAGAAAACAATCATAAATTAAAAAAAAGAATAAAATGAAGCTTTTTTTTTTTGTTTGCAAAGCAACACAAACCTTTAAAAACCAACTGTGTTTTACATAGGACTACTATTAAAAACAGGTGAAAAGCTGAAAATTTAAAGGACAGCAAAAAATACACAACCCAGTTTCACCTGTCAGCAACTCCTGCTATCGAAGGAGTTATGTTAGTTGTATGTACAGCTTTAAACATTGCAGCATACCACGAGTAAACCTTAATAAGGTCAAAATAAGACCCTCTGCAAAAAAGGGTGACTTGGCAAGTGTCAGTCCCATCCTGAAATTTTAAGTAGTAATAATTTTAGTAGGTTTTTAGTGTAAAACAAAACCTACTTTAATTGATTACTCTCTCCTAAAGATGCATGTAAACTTTATTTGGGGTTGTTTTTGTTTGGTTTTTTGGTATTTTAATTAATGAAATCAAGAACATGTCTGGCTCAAAAATGAGAATGACATACCTCCCTTTTGTTCTGGATACAGTGATATAGCTATCTCAACATGCTCATTGACACTTCCTAAAAGAGAAAATCATTATGTACTATGTAAAAAATACACACCACCTCTCTCAGTTCAGACTCAGTATATAGTATATTGCCAACTCTATCCAATAGGATATATATTGTAATTTGGTTTAAACTCTTAATAGATATATTCTCTCTTTACAAAGTTCCATCACATGAAACCAAATTGCTTATTTTTCCTTTGAGGCACAACATGACCTCAATTAAACAATTAGCTACAAAGAGTTGTTCTTTAGATGTTGTGTCTGTAGAGGTTTTACGTGATATTCATAGATTTTCAGCGCAGGCCCCAGTTTTAATGAAAGTCCAGTCAGTACATCATTTCTCGTCATCAACAGTAATGATTTGCCATCAATTTCCTATAAGAAGAATTAAAGAGTTGATAAAGACAAATACACACATCTAACAGGTGAGAATAGTCATGCAACAAATGGAAGACTACTATAGAGGATCAGTGAGAAAAGAAATAGTAGCCTTTATTTTCCTGAAACCATGTTTGCAGCTGCTAAACTCCACTGCCTGCTTTTCAAGTGCTCACCTGTGCTGACTATGGCATAAATACTATTTAGTCAAGCACAAAAATCTAAATGAGCCTAATTTCAAAGCTCCCTCCTTGTAAACCTTTTTCAAATTAATAGGTACAAGTGTAGAATGCCTAATTATCAGCCTTTAAGAAAAGGATACTCCTAAGAAGGCAGCTTATGAAGTGCATTTCAGAAGAATTACTATTGACAGTAATATGCAAGTTTGGACTAGTCAGCATCTGCTAATAACTTCAGGTGCCTCCTTTAAAAGGCCAACCTTCCAATGTGTCTTGTGGGGGAAAAAATTTCAGAAGGGCCTAACTGGAGCTCAACACTCTGAGAGAACTTCTCTGCCTTACAAGAGAAGAGGAGAATAGCAGCAATTTGCCAGCTTAGGTTTCAACAACCCTTACACTTTTCCACTTAAAATACCTCTTGTAAATTACAGATATGGTGGGATTTTTTTTCCTCTCAGACCTTGACTATCTGACCTGTTTAAGTTAGAAATCCTGTAGGCTTTGGGGGTTTTTTCCATCTCAAAACCTTGTCATACGTTTGAAAATTACCTCTAAATGATTTTTTTAAAGGTCAAAATGGAAGAGAAAGAATCCACATCTCTCAATTCCCTTCTCCCTTTTAGACATGGGACCATCCTTTTCATTACGCATTCTTACAGTTAATTGCACTGAACTACTCCAGAAATAGGAGCTACAGCTACACAATAATGCATTGACTGGTGTCTTACAACACAGCCAGACCTCCGAAGGGCATAATTGCCCAAACATGTCCATAGCCTCATCTGGCATTCTCCTGCACTGGACTCCACTCAGCTGTTGCATTCTTTTTTTAAAACTTTTAATTAAAAACCCCTCACTATTAACTGTTGCATTTGTTATCAGTAGCCAACAACTAATTCAAATACTGGCATTTCTTGTTGTAAATGTCTAATATACTACCAAAATTTAGTATTTTTATAAGTATTATAAACACCACACATCAATTTATCCCATTCCAGCATATCCCTTAGGAATGTTGTCTTGGAAATGTCAGAGATCCCATCCTTAAAACAATTCAACATGAAAAGAAGACTTCTATTAGATTTCAGCAGGAATTTGTCCAGACTGATCTATCTGATGATTTGATAAAGTTTATAAATACAAAATACATGGAGAAACCACAACACAGTCAAAGGTCAACTGAAAGTGGCATTTCTTTGAAATATCCCCAAGATGTATATGACTACTAAATCCTCAGAGGAGCATAAAGTAACAGTATTTCTAAAAGAAAAAAAAGTTTCCAATAACTTTTTACCCAATTATAGCAGGTGCCTCTTTCCAATTACTGTGGAGAATGTTAATGGTTAAAACCAGTTTCTATCATCTCTTTTCCATTCGTCACAATTCTTTCTGTGGGAATTTTGACACCAGTGAGTATTTTGCTCATTGCTATGACCGATCTGAAGTTGCCTTTTCTGCTGCTGTTCAACGATGCTATGGAGGAAGAACAGCCTCCAGCTTGGTAGGATCCAAATGAAGTAAATCCAGTACCTGGAACAGGAGAAACTCCAAGAATAGGAAAAAAGCATCTATTCCTTTCCCTTCTTCTTCCACAGGGTTCCCTGTGGTTTCTAGAAATGCTGGTAACTACTGAGACTTTAATGGAATAGAAAACTGATTCTTTAAACACATCTGTGTAGGAATGAGTGATTATGTACTCAGAGTTCAAGCAACTTACATCTTTGTGTTTATTGTAAGCTTTACCTCTTTCATTTCCTATTAAGTTTTCCTCATAAACATGCTTCTGCAGAACTGTCACAGTTACTCCTTTTTTTTTTGGCATCAGGTAAAATTTTGTATGCTTTGGTGACTTCTCTAATTTCTTCTCTGCTACTTCTCTATTTTCTGGATTTTTTTCAGGATGCAACTTGGATACCAGCTTTCAGTATGCCTTTTTAATGTTACCTGCAGAGAGACTCCTCTGCACAACTCCAGCTCACAGTAATTCCCCACTGTGCCAGGACAACCTCAACAGCAGTAGCGTACTGTTTTCAGCAAATAACATGGAGACTTGTTAAGCCTCAGGTCCTCCCACCACTCTTTGTGCCCTTTCTCTAAGTGACTGAGAACTGCACCGTTCCACTGTACAGCCAACATGAGAGCACAGCAGCCAGCACGCTCACATGCTCCTCCATGCCACAGCTCTGCTAGAAAGCAGCAGTGGACACAGGCTAATGTCAAACCCTGCTTTCCCTTCTAATAAGGCATCACAGTGAGGCCAACAAACCAGCACTGGGTTGTGGGGGCTCAGAATGCAGATAGCAGCAGTGGTCTCCTAGCCCTGGTAAAAATTAAACCCTGAAAGAAGCTGACAGATACCTCCTCCGAGGAAATAAGATAAGATGGAGACTTGGGCTAAGCACCGAGATTAGCTGTGTTGATAGAACAGGCCTGCAAGTCTGAGAGTTTGCAAATATTTTACTTACATGTGGACAAAGGGGATGGTGAAAGCCCTTGTGTTTGCAAGAGTATATAAACCCTGTATGTCAGAAATAAAATCGGCTTTGTGTGTACCCCATGAAGTCCATGCCTTCAATCGCTGCCCTGGGTGACTTGGGCTGATCTGGCTATCACAATACTAATGGTTAAGAAGTCACATGGGCAATAATAAAGGTCAGAGCATGAGCATGTCTTGAGACCTTGCAAAAAAGCTTCAGTCTTGGAGTGAGCCACAGGCCCCTGTGCTTCCAGGGCTCCTAGAGAAAGCTCAGCCACATACTGGCAGGCTGTATTTTTCTGAAGGTATTCACACTCTCATCCTGCAACTGATATTCCTCCCTCTTTAGGTATCCTGTGTCCCCAGCTTCTTGGCTTGTATGATTTGCTTGCTGATATTATGTCTTTTTGTTATTGGGCAACGTTTTTCATTTCAATCTGTTTTCATCAGTGAGCTCATTTGATTTGCTGACATCAGTGGAACTCCAAGAAGGAATAATATATAATCATCATACAAGCATCACTTCTCATCAGCAGTTACAATACAGTTTTAATAAACATTCTGCAGCCCTTAAAATGTCTTCTCATTTTCCTGAAAATATCTTAAGAAAAATTCAGGTATTAAAGATTTTTTGAGTCACTTATTTTAGGTGAGTCCAGAGGTATTCAGATTCATCAAAACAAAGTGTGGACTTGGTTACTGTTGTGCAAAAGCTCAATGTAATAATAGCTGTCATGATTATATTCTGGGATAAGGATGTTTTGTAAGGAAACCATTATGCTACCCCTACTGAAGCAGTTCAGTGGAAAACAATTTCCCAGTGTTGTAGCTGAAACGGAATACTTTCCTTTACCACTTACAAACTCATTCCTCTTCCAGTACATGTTCAGGGCAGTAGATCAGATGAAACTAGGTTTCTGGGGCCCAGGCAAGCTGCAAATGACAGAGCAAATAGAGATGGCCAGAATTTCAGCTGCATGCCTGGTGGTCTATAGACAGAGGATGGCTAAGGGTTCAAAGTGAACCTGTCTGAAGTGCCATACCTGGAAGATTCTGATAAAAAGTACTATAAAAATACAGAGTTAAAGTTTGTGGTAGCAAATAGTGTAAAAGAAACTGAATAGCACCACTGATAAGCAATTAGGGACAGGGTTGTTTATGGGACTGTTCCTGGTACACTCAGGGAATAGGCTGGCAGACCTGGCACAGAGCATCAGGCACTTGCTGCTTCTCATGCTGCTAATGGAAAGGAGGGGGAAGGAAGTGGCAATGACTTCTGCTGTGACTCTCCAACCCTCAGCTCCTGGCCACATCCTGGTGGCAGCTGTCAGCGTCTCTCTCCAAGGCTTTGGCATAAGGTGAAGTTGGCAGTGGAATCACAGCCACATTTCTACACATGGCTATCCTAGCAGAGTCCTCAGTTACCCTACTGAAGCCGCTTGCCCTTCCTGCAGAATACTAACAAAACCTTTACACTCTACTTCTACTGCTTTCCATAAGCCTGTTGCAAACTGATTTGCAAAAACTCGTGAGTTAGCCTCACTGTGCTGCTGCAAGATCAGCAGTAATTACTGCAGCATTATTCACAAGCCAGCTGAGGTGCACAAAGGTTAAGATATTTGATGAAAGTCAGAGGTATCTGTCAGTATAAGGAAAAATTCCAGAGGCCACAATTACTTTGCCTTTACGGTTTTTTTTAAGTCACATTTCCCAGGCTGTTGAGGAGACATGGATGCTGATATTAAGGAACAGACACAAATATTTTATTTTTTGGCCTGTTTACCCATCTTCAAATTCTGAAAAATGAGTAGCAGCTGCAGAAAGAGCCTCTCTCTGTAAACTGACAGAGAATCACCCAACACCAGGCTTTTCACCTTCAAGAACAAAGAGCTAAATTTAGATACTTTGTTATATGCATCAATTACAACCAGATGGGATTTCACAGATATGGATCTGAAGGTCAGCAACATTAAGCTGACCAACTATAATGTTATTTCATGTGCAACGTACAGCGTCCCCCGCAAAGCTGCCAATAACTTGCACCAGCTCAGTACCTTGGAAGGTCAAGCCATTTATTTTCATAAGTAAATACAAGTGTTGGTGACTAATTTCCTGATAGTCACACACAAGCCTACAGACTTAGCAGGGAAGGTGCTGAACTGGCAATCTGGTGTGGGTTACTTATCTCTGGAACAGGTGGGCTGTAGGCCCAGTGAGCTGACTTGGCCTGCTATTCTGCCCCGCTAACACACCTTTACCAGCTGCTGGCAGGTGAGTTACAATGGGCCATCTGACTGGGCTTAACACAGACCCAACCTCTTTCTCACACTGAGTCCCACAAACATGCTGCTCCTCTGCCAACTTACTGCCACCTTGTCCTTTCCATGTTCCCTTGTAATGCCAAGTTGAATGCAACACAGCAGCCCCTTTTTCACGCTATACCTTCAGACACAACTTACTGCTTAAAAGCCCCAGGTTTTATAAATACTCATAAGTGTATTTACACAATACACTAAGAAAGAAGAGAATTACCATTAACATTTTAAATAACAAGACAGTGAAACTGAGTGGGTTGTCTAGGAAGACTGAGTTCAAGCCAGAAAATTTGTTTAGATTTCTCACCTTTCTGATTGCTATTTTAAACAAACTCCAACTCATTATTCACAGCTTGCAGAACAATATTATTACTCAGAGATAGTCCCATGAATTGTCACCCAATAACAGACTCAAATCCCTTCATTAATGTGGGATTTTCTCTCCCATTTTACAGTATATAACCAGACCTTTGGCAAAAATGTGCAACATGAGAAACTGGTGCCTGTCAAAATGTGTTTGCTAACAGATTTACCTGTTCTTGAAAAGCATTGGCTTGTTCTTCAAATCCAGCTGTTCTGAAATAATTCACAACATCGGTAACAGCCCAGTCAGCAGGATCTGGAGGTCTCCCGTTCTCTACTGAACTGCAAAGTACAAATTCAGACAAGTAATCACTAAAGGTGTGCAGAACATCTGCTGCGTCTTTGTGCACACCTCATGTACATCCTCTCCCTTCTTCTTTCTCCAGGAAAAGTGTTCTTTGATACACCTCCCCCTGTACCAATACCGAACAGTCACTCCTGTTCTTTTACATTCTAAAGACCTAATGCTGGGGACAACTGAGGTGCCTCTCCCTTCAGAAAAGAAAACACTATATGAATCTTCACATCAGTCAGTCAAAGGTGATCAGTCAGGGTCTTTCTACAAGTGTGCTGCCTTTGCTGTGGGAGAACAAAAACTGCTCTAACAGGGGTACCAAATTCCTGTCTTTCAAGCCTGCAGCTTGTTTCCAGCTATCAAGTACTTAAAGAATTGTATGTGGATTATTCTTTTCACAGATGAGACTGTCTTTGTAACATGGGTAGAAATTACCGGTAACCATCTCCACCTAGTAATACAACTGCAAAAAATAAAACACAAACAAACAAACAGAACTCCCCAACCAAAACAAAACAAAAAAGAAGAGGCACCAAATGACTACACTAATTCTCAGTACAGAACATTTCCCAAAACTGTTTTAGGACTCATCTTTGGACAAATCTATGGACTTTTAAAACAGCTATGAATCTGAGAAAACATCTGTTAAACACAATTAGAATTAATTCCTTCTGTGATCAACCTCAGGCAATTGCTTTCCACAGTAGCAAAACCAACTAAACATTCATATTACTACACTTATTCTGCATTTCTTTTCCTCAAATTGTAATCACCCTATCACAAAGATAACCTTTGTGTATCTGAAAATTCTTGGTAAAAGAGGCACACAGTGAGCTTGATTGCCTTTCCTATTGCAGTTTGAGGATGAAGAGCAAGGCATCAGAGAGCTTCTTTAACATGTTACTCCAACCAGAAGTCCTGAAGTTCATGTCAATATTTTCCAATGTTCTGCACGCTTAACCATAATGCTAACGAAGAAATATTGAAAATGTACAGATCAAAGCAGATATCAGAATCCTGTCCAGTCCAGGTCTGAAGCTCAGAGGCAGGGCTTTGATTTCAACAGCTCCAGCTGGAAAAGAAGCACAGATTATACTCTCCTGACACCATTTTTGTTCTGTCCTTCAATATTTTCTTTTCCAACTGCCACCATCTCTGCCTTGCCTGGACTTGTATGTCTTTCAGTAAAGTAACAGGGTGAATCAAGGGCCAAACATTTTTCAAAGCAGCCAAATGCAATCTATACATACAGTGCCTCCCATCACTGTTTGTACAACATTCCTATTTCTACAACTATCTGAGCCTTGGGAAGGAGGACTTGTGAAAACAATGATACTTGCATCTCCCTAAACTCTTGAAATGTCTGTCCATGGCAACAAAATCTGCGACCAGGGACTCATCCACAACCTGTGCTGCTCTTGGCCTTCTAAAGGCAGTTTCTCTCACATATCTCAGAGCAATCAGAAACAGAGCTTCTTACTTTTGCTCATCCCATAATGACTTCATGAATTGCTTAACTGATTGTGATTACATAGAAAGCAACACTCAGCAAAATTGAACATGAGACTATCTGGCCTTATCAGAGCTGCACTTTTTTCCTTTTTATTTTTTTAAAATCAAAGAATGCCTTTCAATTAAGATTTTTTGGTGTTGTGCACATAAGAAGGCATAAGGAGTAAAACGTGAAAAGCACCACACAAAATCTACACATATTTATAAAAGCAGCATTTGAGAAATTATATTTAAATCTTTGCATTTTCCCTAAGACACAGAGTGTCACTTTCAATTACTCATTTTCTACTTGAAATTAAAAATAAATAAACAAAACCCCAACAATTCAGTATTTAAAAAAAGATACTGAATTTAATCCTTCCTAAACAGCAAATAAAAGGTTCAGTCTGTAAAAATATCACCTAACTGTAATTTGTTTACTACTCCAAACATGTTAATTTCAAGCTAAATACGGTCCCAAACGCTCCTTTCCACAACTTTGTATCTCAGCCCAGGCGCCTTAGGTTTTTCTTGTAGCTCTTCTTTTATCACCAGGGAACTACAACTTGGTCCAGGCCCATCCAGAGCTCAACTGCAATGACTTCAGGTGCTTTACCTCAGTCATTAACTAATCACAGGCAATAACTGCATGTTTCTGCCTCAAGGAATAGCATCATGCTGGACCTCAAGTGGAGCCAATTTCCAAAGCTACAGCTGCAGAAGACTAGAAAGCATGTGGCAGACTGCTGGAGGCTGGCTGGATTTTAACCCATCTACCCACACAGATGCTTACTTGGCTTCTAGACTTTAAGTCTCCTCCTCGCCCTGCTGCTGACATGGCTCTATTCTTTAGACAAGAGAAAGGAATATGTAACATCCATGGCTTAGCCATACACTGGCTTATGCCTGACGTCCTGGATGCTGTAAAATCTTAAGAGGACTGGCATTTTAGGCTTTGAAATGAAATACTAGATGCACTGACAATGAATAAGGATTAGGCTTGTCTGTTTTTCACCACTGTCCCTGTGCCTTTATTGCCATCATGTGGCAGAAGCAGCAAGGTCTGAAAGATTATAACTGAGAACAAACAGATTTTATCTAAGCTATTTATAACCATTTCAAGAAAGTGTCAAATACTTCCTTTGTAGATATGCCCACATACGTCCTATATACGTTCATCTAGAAACCACAGCTCCACAGTTTAATTACAATTTCCATCCATTCTAAAAAGCCACCTTAGCAATGAGTACTCGAGCCTTTATCACCCAAGCTTTGGGGAAAATGATTAAATGTAAACTGTCCTTGCTTCGACTGCCTCCCTTCTCCTCCCACCACAGAGTACTCATTGTAGAAACCAGGCTGTCAATGGAAGGTGTTTTCTGAGGGACACACACGGTATCTATTCATAGTCACTGAATAGGAAAATGCTCTTTATGTTGGTGTGGTATAGCCAGCGTCTCCAGCGAAGGGGGAGGAAGCTAATTTTAATGGCTGCCATTGGATCTTTTGATGCTATGTTGTAATCAGGTGTTTTATCAGCATCCTGAAGTGACCATTATTATTTCTATTACTCTAGTGCCCCGTAGCCTAAGCATTGTCACATCTTCTTGGACAGCTTATGTAAAAGGGATCTGAAGGAGAAGAATGAGATGCAGCTGCACAGAAGTGGTGCAGTTTGAGAGAACAGACTAAGAACTCACTCTAGTGCCTTTTTTTGTGTTTTGTTTTTCTTTTAATATATATACACATGTACATCTATTTCAGCATAGCTTCTATAACCCTAAAGCAGCAAGGCCAGATTTTTCCATACAGAACTTAACTTCTCAGATCATAACTTCATTAGGAATTGCTAGTCTTAATCTAAGAATTTCTGACCTTAAGTAAATGCCTACAAAACTGTTTCTACCCCTTAGTCTGCAGTTTACCACACAAAAGAAAAATGGTACAGCAGTACACACACCATGTCTCTGTCTTATTCCCACCCTAGGTCTGAAATAAAAACCCAGCAGTTTAGGGCTTCTCCAATAAACATCTTAGTTTATGTGTTTCAGAAGAGAACTGACACCTAAGTGATATGCTGCTGCTACTACTACTTCTCAACCCTAGACAGCTGGGCTGTCAGCAGACAAGGGCACAGAGAGGTTACTTCCACGTAGGACACTTCTATTCATTAGGTGCTTGTCCTGCAAAAGCCACTAACAGACAGGTGAGCAGAGGCAGAATACTAGTTACAGAGCTACCACTTGCTTTAGTATCTAGTTGAGAGGAAAAAAATCCACGGAGAAAGGTGTACCCCTAAATTAAGCTTCTACATTGCTCCATTGCTATGCAGTGCTACCACATACCACTTTTAATCAACTCACTGCCCTAGACTCTTCTATTTCAAAGTTGAAATACAACAAAAGTAATTGAGAACAGGGAGGGTTTGAAATGATCAAAGACGGATATGTCCACTATCACCAACCACATTAGTTCAAAGGAAAACTATATTGAAAAACCATGTGCTGTTTACGTAAAAGGAACACTTACTTTTTGACATCCAGAGAGCCATTTTCCTTGTTTTCCATGTCAACAGTTAGCATGGGGAGGATAGAAGTTTTACTTCAGCAACTGATCAATAGGGAGGGAAAAAAAAAAAAGCTGTGTTTAATTACCGGTAGTGTGACAAGAGCAGCATAAGGTAACAGAAACAAGCATTCTACAGGGATACAAACATATTTCCACCTGACAGCAAGAGTGCTGTCAAAGACTGTTTTCCTCAGAAGCCTAGCAAACCTGATAGTAGCTAATGAACTAGAAAAAAATTTGACCTTTGATTCAAACACAAGAAATATTTCTTGCCTGAAGTTCAAAGAAGGTAATGCTACTTTTCATCCTTTTTACAAACGTTATAATTTTGATCAAACTATATATATTCATACACATGGAGATTGACCTGCAAGATATAACTGTGTATTGAGATAGCTTAATAGGCCTTCAGACATCCTGTGATACAGAGGATCCAAACAGATGGATGATGTTAACCTTAGAGAGGTTTGGAAATCTATAGGTTTGTTTTACAAATGGGGTCTCGGACACAGATGAGTACAAAGTCATTTATGCCCACTGCACATATAAAGCTGGTAAGCAGAGTTACTAATTGAGCACTAAACTCCTGAGGCCTAAATCAGTATGTTATCCATAGGACCTCCCTTCCTGCCCTAGCACAGCTTCTTCTATAGGTATGCTATACTGAACTCCATAAAGGAAAGGAGCACACAAAGGACACAGGAGAAAATCCAGTTTGTTTCCCTACTCGCAGCATACTGAAGTACTTTCACCACAAAGCTTTTTCCATCACTCCACAGAACATGTAAAAATGACCCAAGCCTTTTCTTTCTGTTCTCAAGTAAGCCATTTCTATTTCCGAGAGCACCGGAGATCTGACCAAGGACTCAGGATGTTCTCGCCGTAGCATTAATGGATGCCAGTGAAATGTCTCAAAGCTCTGGGAAGTACAGAACGGGGAAATCATGCTCCTCAGCTAAAACTTTGCAAAAATAGAGAATAGCAATTATTACTGCTGTTGGAAAAAACAAAAAACCCCTTTATTATACAGCTAGCAGCAGGTAAAGCACCAAGAAAACAGCAGCAAACTAATCGAAAAGATGCTTCTTCCTGCACCGCTGACCAAACAACTCCACGCATTCCCTCAAATCACTTCTTGGTTCACCTGAGGTGACTGCAGACGACACCCGCACCAGCCTACCTGCGGAACGCCCCCGCGCCGCGGCCGCGCACGGCCCGCAGCCCCCGGGCTCGGGGCGAGCACCTCCCGCGGAGCCCAGGGGCCTGGGCGGCGGGGAGCTCCCGGGGCTCCGCTTCCCCGCGGCTCCGCCGGGGCTGTGACACGCGTTCACCATCTCACGGGCACCCCCGAGCCTGCTCGCACTGCACCACATTATCAGTTTTGACTGGGGGCGGGGGAAGCAAGGCAGAAAAACCTACCTACGAGCAACTAAACCAGCGCATGGCTACCGGCTGCTGCGGAGCGGCGGAGCCCGCGGCCCCCGCCCCCCGGCGGCAGCGGGCGCTCCGCGGCGGCTCCGAGTGACACCGGGAGCGGCCCCGCCCGGCCCCGTG
>WBMZ01001089.1:0-16640 GCA_013400975.1 Atrichornis clamosus
AGAAACGCAAACTCACCACACAAGCACAGAGTCAAAAGCAGCAAGTACGAAATTCTGGCATTAATTTTAGCAGTGATCTATTTTGCTAATTGTACTTTTTCCATAAATTGCTAATCAGTACTTTACTGTTCTTCAGAGCAATACATCTTTTTATTCCATCATTACTCTTTCTAACAGAGTCTGTGGGAATGACTAATATTCCCTATACCTCCTTGCATCCTTTCACAAAGCTAGAGAACACCAGACCATTCAGATTCCTAATTTCCTAAAATTTGACTTACTTTCCTGCATCATCTCTGATGACAAATGCCTGCAAGAGAAATCAAACTTTCTGATAACAGTAAGTACAGGCATTACTCTTAGAATGTTTTAGAGGAACAAGTGAACATTTTCCCTAGACAAGTTGTTAACCTCGGGGCAAGAAACTACAAAAGCTATAAACCCACACTGGAAAAAAAATCTCTGCATCAGAACTCTTTAACCCCCTGCAGAGACTATGGCTGTAGGTTTCTATTTTTGAATTATTTACAAAACTCTGCATCCTTCTCCAACAAACATTTCGAACAGGTGTATCGAACAGCATATCCTGTATACAGTACCCAAGGCCTTGTATAAAAAAAAACTCCTGAGACGTAACAGAAGAAAGATTGCTAGGGAAATTCCACCTCTTCAAATCTACAAAGGTAAAGAAAGCTGCTGACCAGAAGAAAACAGGTTCATGAAGCACATACTTGTACCTGTATAAAGCAAAAACACCTCACCAATGAGCAGGGTAGGGCTGCTCTTTCATTTACAGTCTCAGAGAAAGCATGTCATACCTGTAGTCTCAAAAGGCAGTGCTAAAAAAATCAGTACGTTGCAACTGTGATGCTCTAGGTGCACATACACTTCAAACAGAATAAGAAAGTAAACAAAATTGCTCAAAAATGATAGCAATGTTAAACAAAACTTAAGAGCTGTACTGATGAAGCACTGATCCAAAAAGAAGAACAGAATATATCATCCTGAGTTTGGGAAAGAGAATAAACTAAATGCTGTTATAGTCTAAGCTAGCAAGATGTCCTAACATAAATTCTCTTATCAAAGATGTCCACGCACATTGCTGACAACAACAACAAAATTGTAAATGCATAAGTAAATGAACAATACGATTTCTTGGCCTATGTGCAACCACCATTAACCTCTAATGTGTACTAAAGCAGCAATCTGTGAAATGACAATGTGTTTAGGTTTGCTGCATTTTTGATCCAAAAGTTGCAAAGGCAAGATAGTCTTAAACAAATAGTGCAACACATCATAATATAAAGGGGCTGTGGCTTTGAGTAAACAGTAAAATGAGTAAAAATGTACTGTAAAACATTCTATACATTAATTTACTGCAATCATCGACTGTTACGCAGTACAGCACATCACTGTTACATCATGACTGTGGTGCAGCACTTCCTCCCCACTGCCTAAGAATATGCCCTTATTATCAGGGGTCATGTGGTAGAGCAAGACATTTGAAATAAACACCATCAACACCCTCCTACCAACCTAAACACACCAAAGCCTAAAAACATTTATTCCCTAGCCAATGACAAATATCACACATCTATAAGAAAATCTTGTGCTAAATTCTTTCAGATTGTGAAGTAAAGTGTGAACTGCAGTCTAGCAGAGTTGGGGAGAAAGTTTCCTAATTTGAAAAGTTTTAACAATCCAGGTGTCTGAAAGCTGGAAGAATTAAAACCTAACAGATTTTCCTGAATAGGGCAATTAGACTTTCTCCATGTTGAATCTGTATCTCTGTCTATGTGTATAGAAAAGGAAATTGCAACCTACACTTACACAAAAGAAAAAAAGTAATAAATTACTTCCAGTATAAATTTTTCAACTATTTTAACGATATTTTATCTCTTTTTCAAACACACTGATAAATATATAGGAGATATGAAAATTTCATTACACGTATGTATTACCATTTAATTACTAAAAGTATGCTATTCAAACTCTGCCAATATCCCTAAAAATGAGTCTGAATTTTTGTTTTCCAGTAAAGTAAGCTACTGTAATTGCCATTGCAAACACTGTGGCAATCAGAACGCTACATATATTCAGAGACATCTATAAAATGAGTCAAAAACTGACACTGACTTTGTATCCTCTGTATTTCAAATATATTGGGTTTGATGCTATCATATTGATTGTTTTATTTTCTCCAAGACTGTTTTTGAGACACTAGTAGTTGTGATGCATGAAGCAAAATGAGCAGTCAGACATCCAATGTTTTGAGTGTGTTAAGAATAACAGTTGTTCCTCTTAAATTAAGTGATATCAAAGTAGAGCAAATGCTTATAAACTAAAATCTATTTCCATATGAAAAAAAAGCATAATTACCCCCATCTCCTCCCCAACAAAACAACAAACCCACCCGTATGAAGAATTATGCCAACACCATAGTATGTAATGGAAATTCATTGAAGAGTTACTGCAGTAAAGGTCCAAGTACTGCCTCATCAATTTTCTGAGTATTTAGCAACAGCTCATCTGACAAGATTTTCTTAATTTACTGATCCACATCCATACTCAAAACTTACCAGGTTTTCTCTTTCAATTCTTTGCTGCTCTTTTTGCCTGTTGAGGGCACTGTGGTACAATCGAGGCGGCGGTACAGATGTCTTCTTCAATGTGGTACTTCTCCTTGGCTTTGTAGACTGTCTGGACAGTTCTTTCAGCAACCTTTGGTTTTCCCGATCAATCTGTCTTACTTCTTCATTTGTGAAAGAATAGTTTTTCCTTATTCCTTTAGATGGCTGATCGATGGTTAGTTTTTGTTCTTTTTTATCCAACTGTAAGAAAGCTTTAAAATAGCAAAAAGTGAAATAAATATGTAGATTAGAAAACACAGCTTCAGGAAGCCAGTACTAAAAATAAATTAGAACCAAGAATTAAATCATAAATTAGTATTTAGACGTTTGTACATAGAAAAAGATTTAAACTTTGCTCCAAAGTTAATCTACAGTATCTGTCTCAGCTGAGAGGCAGAACAGAAATGATATTTCAGACAGAAAACTGACACAGAGGAAGCATGACTCAGAGACACAAAGTTCACTTCCTGAAGTGATTTTGTTGATCCTTTACTCCTGACGCAATCCTACATCATGTTGGTGCAGGAAATGCAAAGGAAATTAAATTTAATGGAGAGAAATGAGTGAGCACATATAAAAAGAAAAATTACTGGCATCTGGAAATTTAAAACTGTAAGCAAACAACAATCAAAACATGACATAAGGTTTCAAGACGAAGAATGCACACTTAAAAATGCACAGCAAGTAGACGTGCACAATTGCAAGATAAGATAACTGGAAAACTCACTTTTAGCCAAAGCCAGCTGTATTTATTATAGTTCCACTAGAACTTTGCTGTTGACCTATTTCTAAGCTTCTGCTTTCTAAAGCTCTGCAGCAGGTCTTTTGGCAATTGTTTTAAGAGCTTTGCTGCCATGGTATTACCCCTTCAAACCACTGCTTTATCTATGGTACAGGAAGGGCAGTACCAGGTTAGATTAAACAGATTTTCGGAGCTGAGAAAGAGACAAGGAAGCCTTACCTAAGCCACTGCCCACACTCCTCCAGTACCACAGTGCCTCCAGAAGGAACCCTCACCCTTACCCCTAAAAGTCCCACCCAAGCAAAACAAGTATCCAAAGCAGAAAGAAAAAAAACCAACCCCGGCATGCAGTAATATTTCCTCAGCAAACACTTCCACATTAGCAATCTGTTGGCAAGAGATGTCTGAGGTAGTCAGTAACAGCAAAAAAACTCGAAGAATGACGAGCATTTTCTTACTTCAAAACAAAATGAAATCTTCTTGCAGAATCTCAAGTGAGTTTATTTTAGAATTGATGCAAGCAAATATTGCTACTGTCTTTGACAAATTTAGGAACAGTATCCAAAATGCAAAACCCAAACACTTCATGAATTTCAACATCCCTCTGGAAATTAGTATGCTTGCACTATCAGCATGCTAGCCAATATAGCCAAGAACTGCCCCTAGGCAGCTTGTGAGGTTGCCCACTGCTTTCGTTTGTCAAGAGAACATGCAAATCACCTCAAAACCAAGACACAATGCAAACTAGCACTGATCAAGTGTGCCAACCAACAGTTTAACAAAGTATAAATGTCTTGAAAAACATTTCTACAGTTTAGTAAGTTATTATCATGGGAAAACTAGTACAGCCACTGGAGGAGACAAACCTGGAATGAGACTCATCTGGATAAGCCTACAAGGAACAAAAACAAATGCAGAGAAAATAACTAGAGCCACACAATTCACATGACAACATCAAGCTTCAGCATACCTCTCAGTAGAAAATAATTAAAAACGTCTGTGGAAACATGCAAAACCAGCACTTCAGAACACAGCTGGAAGAAAGCAATTTGAACAACTTTCTGAAGAAGATAACATGTTACATAATTGATAATCATGTTATTACAGTGCTATGAAAGGTAATTTTTACCTTTTGCCTTATATCCATAGCATCTCACACATTAAAGAAGACTGCACATCATATGCAAGAGTGGAAATAAGTTTGTGACAAAGAACAGTCATGGAACTCAAGCTTTGACTTAGCTTTGTGGCACCAGAGCTATTGGTGATGAAGTCTACTACAAGAGACTTTTAGATTTCTGAATAACTCTCAGTGCAAATTCCCAACAACTCTTTTGCTTCTGTGAAACGTGTGAACTAGTCAAATTCAATTTAAAGCAATGGCATTCTGGATGAAGACTTTTTCAATTAGAAATACAGGTTTCATGCCTTCACTGGTGCATGACTTGTAATTCACTATAAGATAGCTGGCTACACTTTGGCAGAGACTATATACGCTTCTGACGCAGCTGTGAACTATAGCCAGTAAAGCAATTAAAAATGCTTCAAGATAATTACTCATTACTTATTTTCTGACTTGCTCGTTTTTCTCGTAAACCCGTGTTAGCTATGAGAAAAAGTAAAACCAGAGCAATGACATGGAACGAACACCTTCCCTTTTCCCCTAAAGCTGGCCAGTAAATGCTACTGGAAACAATGATTCAAAGAACCCTGAAGAGATTGCTACTGGTAGGGCTCAGCAAGCACTGTGTAACTTTGTCACTCAGATCTCCTGGGGGTAGTAGTACACAACTTCTGTAGCATTAAACACACACTATTTTACCAGAAGCTCTCAGGCAATTAGTGTGAATATGTATCTATGCACATATCCATGCATTGCTCTACTGGATACTACTTATATTTGTGAGTAAAGCATGAAGAAATTGTCCTAACTTCACTCTCATCTTCCAGCTTCTTCAGTCACATCCTCCCCCAACACATAGACTTTGCTTTTTTCATTTGTCTCCTCTTTCTTCTTCCTTTCCTTAGTCTCTCCTAAGTATTTTCCTTTGAATATATATTGCTTCTACAGCACCTCATCTACACCTTTTATCACTTCACCACAAAGCTTTTCCCAATTGTGTCAGGAAGAAAGAGACTCCAGTCACTTTCATTCTTAGCCTCATTATTATTTATTTATTCTTAGTGTAGAAACTGACTTTTACTACTGTCAACAGCTTTCTGGCAACTTTTGAGGTTGAGAGCTTGCTAACAGTCACAATATTGAATTTACCACAACTCAAAAGAAATATATTAATACAGTGAAAGAATTAAGAACATCACAAAGGTTCTCCTGTGAAGTTATTCAGTGAAGGCTGAGCAGAGGACTGCCAAAACCCAGTAAGTAATCTATTGATAGATTGTTGAATTACAGAAGGCTCTAACTTTGCACCAGAAGTTCAGACCCAATACAACACATGCAGCAGCAAGTTTTTTTCAGCGGGATGGAGGCAAAATATCAATCTAGAACTCTCCAGTTCCTCACTACTTTCTTCAGTTCCTCAAGTGATCTTTTTATTATTAACCTTCTGTATGACCCAAGAACCATGTTTGAAATTTCACAACTAGCTCTTTGCAGCTACACTGCCACAATGCGCCAAGGCATTGGATCAGGTAACACAGTGAAAGTAATTGGTTTGTTGCTCTTCTAGCAGGTAAGTTAATACATTAGAGTTGTCTTTTACTTAGTTAAGATCTATGTTAAGGAAGAATTTAAGCTGCAACCACCACTACAAAGCAAACCATAACTTACTGAACCCTAGCCATACATAATCTTTTTTGAACCACACAAATGCAACATTGGATCTCTTTAGGAACTGTGTGACAGAAGAGTTTAAAGTTTAGTATAAAAAAAACCAGACAACAAAATGCATATTGTGTCATTTTATGGAAAGAGCATCACTAATACTACAGCATGCTTATTCCTAACAAAAGAAGCAGAAGGCAGGGAACATCCCTGAAATCTAGAAAGCAGTGGGGAAAAACTTCTGCAGGTCTTCCTGAAGCAGAGCTGACACTGTTTCCATGGTTCAGAAAGAGGCTGCTGATCCCTGAACTTCACATCAGCAGTAATAGTTGCCACTACTTCCAAAGTTACCTGGGTGAAAATCTGTCCAACCTGCCTCAACCAACCTTCCAATTCTCCACAAACTTAACATGACAGAAAATTAGGAAATCCACAGCAGGAATGTATGCCCAATAGGCACTGAATGCACTCCACCACTCACTGGCAACAACATTGCTTTCATGACAAAGACAGTAGGTGTCTGAGGTCAGCACATGCCTACAAAACCAGGGACAATTCACCATCAATAAACAAAAGAAAGTCAAAATTCAAAATGCTATGAAGTACTGCAGGTACAGTTCATGTTATATAACTCAGGTGTTTCACTTTCAATGAATAGTTGAATAACTATTTCAATAGTTATTTTGATGATTTATTCAACAATGCACTCACACTACTCTTTAATCACAAAGCCTCAGTGTTTGAATGGCTTACCTGACTTATTTTTGCAGTGGCCACTGATAACATGAGGTAACACTACAGATAAGGTTATGATTTAAGGTTCTAGTTCTCAAGAGTTTGTAAGTCTTGGAACAATTAAATATGATTTACCTATCACATTAATACTCTATCAGTGGGTAATAAGTAATTTAACTAAACCTCTACTAACTTTCACTGTCAGTCAGACCATAAATATAATTTGGGGAAGGTGATAAATAAGCAGCAGTATTTGCATAACAACTTGCACAGTGTGCAGTCTACTTCTCATTTACTGGTATTCACATGATTTCTATGAAAGCCCGTTTCCATGGAGAGATACCTGACCTTTTTTTTAAGCAATAAACAAGCTGAAAGCATTTCTAAGCATTGAAAGAACCTTGCAGAATGAGAAAGGTCAAACCTTATAATAAAATACAACTTACAATTAGGAAGCCAAATGTATTAGGACTGAATGATAAAGTTGTCCTAATGGCGTTAAAGCTAAAATTAAAATCATGCATGTTTCAGTGTATCTTCTGCAATGCCAATATAATGCTTCACTGCTTACACTTGCCCCGTGTTTTATTTTATACTGCTGCACTATCACATCTGTAACGTATTTGAAAAATACAAAAGGATTGAATAAGTCACAGTTCTTCATCAATGTCTAGCAGTTTAAGATTGAAACTATTTCCCTGTAGTATCTCTAAACAAATACTTCCTAGAATATCAATTATTTCAGGCTACAGAGCTCTTTAAAAGGGATTTTGGAGAATTCATGATTTGGTGGGGTTTTTTAAGAAAAGGAGAATGTCCCTTTTAGGTTGAAATTTTCCCTACTTTAATATGCTTAAATAGGGCTGCTAATTATCTCTTGGTGTCATGAGAAAGACAACATATCTTACAGGTGCTGGACATTTTTTCCTTTTTCCCCATAATTACACATTTTCTCAGGGATACTGGGAAAGTCTCAATCTCTCCATAATCTCACAGGTTTTCAATCTGTTTTCAAACTCTAAATATAAGAATAAGCTGATAATTGCTCTTCTACCTCAACACAAGTTTCTAGACCTGTGAAAACAAATCATATGAATACACATACACATAGAAAATTAGTTCAAACTCTAAACACACAAACTAAATTAAATTTAGTAGAAAAGCTATATATGTTTTGTTCAACTCTACAGTTTGGGTATGTATATATTTGAGTCTATTTTAAATTTAGAAACTGCTTAACAGCAATTCTACAAATATACTAGTACAGCATGAGCATACAGATAACATATCCCTGAAAAGGAACAAAGTTTCAGTTATCAAAAACTTGTTCTATTTCCTGAATGACAAATTCTATGGAAAAAAAAAGTTGATTACTACATGTTCAGCTGAAGCTGCTATTTAATTTCCTCGTGATATATTTTATTCAGAAACACAGAATTTTTACTTTCATAATAATGATATGTAGATTACAGTGCTTTTCACAGAGGAGGGAGCTCTGACTATTTTAAAAATCTAAGCTATAGAAGAGGCAAAAAGATTTATCAGCACAGAGGTCAGTGAGAGCTTCAAGGATAGTACTGGTCTTCAGTCTGTCCAATTGCCCTACTTACCCCATCGCACCACCTCCTCAAGTTAATAATAGCTAATGCCATGGATTTACAGACTAATTCTAACAGACACTTCTGTAAAATAAGCAGGTATCAACCCCATTTTACAGAGGAGAAAACACAAAGTACTAAATTCTTTAGCACTGTATGTACTTTGTGCTATCCCATTGTATGGATACCAAACATAAATTTAAAGAGATACAGAGCAATTTTAGTAGACAACTCTATTCTGAATTACAGAAATCAAGAGATTTGTCTGAACAGAAAGTCTGTAGCATAATGGGGTTGAGATGGGTGAGTGCTTAGTTCTCACTCATATACTTAACCCATCTCTTTATCTGCATAATAATCCAGACACAGGATCAAGCAAACGCATTAGAAAATTTTCCAATTGACTTTAAAACCAGCTTTCTAACATGGTGATTTATGAAATTACTTTCAAAATAATTTTTTTACAATCTATTTGTTTGGATTGCTATGCTTAATTCTCCTTTTGTGTTCAGATTACTCAAGAGTACAGCAGAAGAAATAACTCTGACATTTTTTATTATTAAGGGTTTAGAATATTGTTTTTAGTTAATAATTTTCTGAAATATTGTCAAAGTTTAGAGTGAAGTGGAAATATCATTGAATCACAAAAGAACTACATACAAAAATCTATATAACATCATGAAACAACTGAAAAACTGTATTTCTACCTGAAAAATCATAATTACACCTGTTATCAGCAATACCCATCTAAAAAACAATCAAAGTGCAATATACAGCATGGAGGCTACAAGAATTCCAACTAGAATTATATTATTTGTGAGATTTTACCTTCTTCAGGAATGCATAACTGAAAATTTGGCTTCTATCAAGAACAAGCATAGCTTTAAGAGTTGTAAAAGCACGATAATTTTTCTACATACAATATTTTAAATACTTACAAATGAAGTTTTCAATATGAACAGAAATATGTATCAATGACATATAATATAAAGGAAAAACTATTTCAAATACTTTTAAATTTAACTGCAACAGTTTCTAAACGCTTCAAATTAATTCTGCTTTAAGATACACAAACCACCTTGCTGACTAATAACCAGATTCTTGTTCCAGTCCAAAACTTGTTCTTTGAACCCCATGCACTTTGAACAGATTTCTTTCCTTTTTTTGTTCTTGCAATTCTTTTTTTAATACAAGAGATTCTAGTCTTCCCAAATGTACACACTGGTAACGGGAACAATTATACAAAATTCATTACCGTGTGCCCCCTAGAAACAACACACTAAGAGATCACATGGAAATTCTGAAAGTTTCTGGGGATCTTGGGAAATTAAACTTGCATAATTGCTGTAAATGCTTAGATCTAGCTGTACTACAAGCATATTTGACAAACATTTTAAATAAAATGCTTAATCAGTATAAATTACTGGAAGAATATCATACTTTAAAACCAAATCATGATTATTTAAAAATTCATTCATGCACTCAGGTCTGGGCTTACAGTGTTCTCACCTGAAGCAATGTTCACGCCCATGCAGTTCTGATAAACATTTAATGGAGACTGGGCGGTGGGGGAAATGATTTGCATTTTTTTTCCTAATGAGTAAAAAAAAAAAAATCTAGAAGCATAACTCAGAATAAGATTAGCTACTATTTACCCAGACTAGTTACTTTCCACCATTAGTAATCCTGCCCCATTTAAACTTCAAAATGCCCCAACTAATTAGGCTATGTTGTGCTTGTTGATTTAGAGAGGCACTTGGGAGTAATATGCACATTAATCAGGAACATGAGCTGCCAGACTATATGAATTCTACTTCTCATTACTCTATTATTGTTATTTCAAATTGGTTTTCAGTTTTCAGAAAAAGGTTTCTCTCCCCAACAGAGATTAATCTCTGGGAATACCTACTCTGAGCTATAACACTCATTTGTTTTAGGGATGAGATGAATCTGTCTGTAATCACCAGTTATTAAATAGCTTCTTGCTAACAGGGAAGAAATAAAGATGCAGGACATCGTAATTTCAATTGCCTAGCAACAACTCTTCTGACATCACATTTTGACAACTGGTTGGAGTCTTTTCTAGCAAGAAAGAGTGGCTGAAGCACAAGGACTGTCAGAATAAGCACTACCTGTCTTGATGGCTAGCATTGTTTTTCTTATCATTCCAAGAATTTCCATACAAGTAAAATCCCCATTTTTTACTTATAGGAAAGTTAAACCATGTATACAATACATTTTGAATCCTTATTCACTAGAAGCTCAGTCTGGCAAGGTGCAAAGTGAAGAAACATGACACATGCAGTTAGTCATGCCAGGCTTACTTCAGTACAGCAAATCCAGCTTGGAATATACCAGACTTAAAATGCAAGAGGCTTTCCTCACCAGAGATCAGCAGATTTCTTGAATCACGCCTCTTTTATTCTACAGATTTTAGTACTGAAAACTCTGGACCATGAAAATAAATGCAAAAGCACAGCGTAGACCTTAAAATGTGCACATGAGATCATCCAGGGCACTCTCAATCCATATAATGAAGGTTTGCAATGAATGCAGGGAAAGAGATTCCATGTCTTCTCTTAGGCTTCATTATTAAGATTTATAAAGTTTATTGGCCAGAAGCAACCACTTGAGTTTCAGTTAAGATTATCTGCTATTTTTCTATTTAAAAGACCTTTACTCAAGCGATGGTATTTCAGATGGCAGACACCTAGTTCAGAAAAGAATTTCAAATACTTCTGTTTCATTATCAAAACGGTACTAGAAGTTTAAATATACGAATACTATTAATCATGCAATGAAATTTTGGACTGCCTTTTTGGAGGTTGATAATCCAGCATTTCAACAGAAAGCTTAGTTTTTAATTCAGATATTAAATTGTGCCGTAGTCTTGTACCACTCAAAATAAATGTGTAGTTTTATTATTCAATTTGTTAATATATAATATAGGAAATCTTTTTTAGATTCACCCCATCTTACTTCTAGGTATATGCAAAGCAACACATGCTCACACACATGCTTCTTTTCTCTACTGCAGAATCAGTACTATTACAGAGAAAAGAATTCACCACTTAAACACCAACCAGTTTTAAAAATACACATGGCACATTAAAACCTCATTCTCTTCTATTAGAACTCAATTGTTCTCAACAACATACAGATGTTGTATTTTGTAAAAATAAAGTTTTAAAATCACCTTTCAAAAGCTGATTCAGGTCCATGGCATCATGCAAGACTTTTCGACTATATCTGTGATCAAACTCGGAATCTAATGAAAGAAAATAAAGATATAAGATTGGTTCTCCAAGCCCCACAGGTTTTGCAAATTTTGAGTTGTACTTAAATTCTCAAATTTACCATATAATTCTTGGTTCACATTTTCCTGTCTCTTTACTTTTAGTTTCTTATCATTTGATGCTACAAGTTCAAAAGATTGGATAGGACTGATGTCTGGAGTTGACAGAGGTGTTACATCAGTCACTGTGTCTTCAGACTCCTCCAAGTCATCACCAAGCTTTGTTTTTCCTTCTGCTAATTTCATTCCTGACTTGAATTTTTGTTTTGGAGACAGGAGAGCATTTCTACATGCATTCCTCTTTGGAGGAGAATGAGATGAATCTGATAAACAGCTATCAGTATCTGTATCAGAACAATCTGTATCTGAGCTTGAGGATGATGAGGAGGAGGACGAGGAGGAGGAAGAAGAAGAGGAGGAGCTGACAGTATATTTTTTGCTAGCCTTTTTTATGTTGTTTGGTTGCTTAGCTGACTTTGGTCTAACCTTCTGGTTTTTGCCATCATCACTACTATCTTCTTCATCTGTATAGTAATCTTCTTCACCTTCTTTAACTATTTTGGGAATTCCAGCAGGAACATTCTCCTGTGTTCCTCTATTTGCCACAGGTATTGCTCCAGAGGTACCTGCATTCTCTGCAACTGGAGAAATTGTCAAAGAAGAAGTATCTTCAGTATGATCTATGCTATTTTCTAGTGACTGATCCCTTTGCAAATCTATCTGCTTTTCTTCACTTTCCTTCTCACAACACTTTTCATCCTTTGAATTAGAAACCAAATCAGTGTCTGCAAGAGCAGCCTTTGTACTTCCTTCCTTTATATATTCACCATTTTCTTCAGCTTTCTTTTTCTCTTCCTCAAAGTCACTGTCAAAGAAAGCATGATCCACTTCACCATCTGATATGTCTTCAAAACGGTCCATAATGAAATATAAAGTGCCACCTGCAAGCATCAGAAAACATTTCCAAAGATTTACATAAAAACACATCCAAGAATAAATTTAGTGTAATAGTTTTGCTCTTTACTCTTTTAGCTCTAGTAGTTTACAGTTCTGCAATTAATTACATTAAGTTGCTAGAGACAATTCCATAGTAAGTTCAGTAATAAAATTTAGCGCCACTTTACTGCACACAGCTTATCTGTTAGACTGAAAAGCTTTACTCTAAGCCAACAAAATCTATCAAAATTTCAAAACTATTACTTCTAAGCAAATTTGTCAAACACTGTTAGTAGCTAAAAAAAACTTAACTATTACAAACAAACAATTAAAGTGTGTTATTTTGTCCCTTTAAGCTAGAGCCATTTTCTAGAGCCACTAATGAGCTATCATTAGTTGGAATTTTATACTAAAAACCTCGTTTGCATACAGTGGTCACCATCTTGCTTGACACAGCCATTCACACTGCAGAGTTTCAGCTCTTAAAAGTAGAAGCAATTTCAATTTACATCAAAAGATCCACGGCTCTATAGGCTAAATTGCAATAGATGTAGGGTGTGTCAGTGTTCTTGTTTTAGTTTGGATAAGGAGCCTGCTTTTCATGACAGTCCTCTGTAACTCAACACTCCACAGTACAGAAAGAAAACTTAATTCTTTCATATGAATCTAGACTTTAAGGAGTGTGATCCAGGCATGAAACCAGTGCATTTAATCCAGCAGTCACCACTCAGTCCATGGGACCAGATAACGGCTAGCCCAAATACATAATATTGTGGATCAGGACCTCAGTACTGTTATGCTCTACAAATCTGCTCCTATTATGTCATACTTCTTGCAGAATTATATGGTGTTCGATCTCATGCATTTGGTAGGTAGAAACTAAAGTTTCCACTCATCAGTAGTAGATATACAGAGTTTAAAAAATCCGAACGCCCCACAACCAAATGAAATTTGCCACTTTCAAAGACTACCAGTCCCATCTGCCCAGCAGCCCTATTCTCCTACTCATTACAACATATTTTACATACATTTTGTAAGCTACAATTGATAAATATATAGCATTCTTTAGACCCAAGGAAACCAAACACAAAGACAGTGGAAGCAACTACGCAAGGCTGGAGGAATGGAATATTTTACAAGATGGATAGTCTCCCTTAAACCACATATAGTTTGTTGCCATGGCAAACAAAGGTGAAAAAAGGAATTTCCAGGAAAGGTTCTAGCTAAAAATTACTTCAAAATACTGAACTTTTAAAGGTCACTCAGACATCTTGCCACTTCTCAAATAACTCTGGTTTATATGAACTGAAAATATACCCCACATACAAAAAGGACAACATAAACCTTAACACCAGAAAGTCTGGAATATCCTGTGGTTTAAAGATTCACAAAGCCAAAGAACTGAAAAGAGAATTAATATAATTAGATGTTGTATAAAGCTGAAAATACTATTAAGCAATAGAAGAAGTCAAATTTTGGTACCACAAAGATAACTCTCTATAGCATCTAGCTCTTCAAAGAGCAACAGAACAAAGGAGTAAAACAATTTTGGGAATGCAGACATCCAGCAAGTCAGTCTCCCACAAGAACGAGGGCTAACCATTGTGAAATGTCATTCTGTTGATTACAGAATACTTCATCTGCCTCTTCATCCTGTCTGGGTGGTCTATAAGAGACACCCCTCAGAATGTCTGCCTTGCTGGCCATTACCCTGATTCCCACCCACAGGCACTCAGCCTTATCATCACTACCCCTGAGATCTATACAGTCAAAACACTCCCTAATGTAGAGGGCCACTCCACCACCTCTTTCCTCACAAACCCCTTCTGAGGAGCTTATCCACTGCAGCACTCCAGTCATGGCAGTCATCCCACCACATTTCTGTCATGGCAACTATGTCACAGTTTTCCTGTGGCACAATGGCTTCCAGCTCTTCCTGTTTGTTACCCATACTGTGTGAATTGGTGTACATGCACTTCAGCTGGGCTATTGATTTCACCCTTCATGTCACTTCTTGTGATACCTGGCTTCAGGTAGCTTGCCTAGTTTTAAATGTGCAACTATCATGTGAATTCCTGAAAGTTCTTCTAGAGCAGCTTCCTAAAAGAATAATGCATTTTAATACATAAAAACATGCACAATAGAAAAAAAACAATCAGAAGAGTAACACATCATTTACATTTAATTTTCTATCTCATGTAATCTAAACCAGAAGGGAATGAAGGCATTACCTGTACACTATAGATCATTAATTATTTACTTAGCAAGTACAACTTGAACAATGTCAATTCTATGAAGAAAATTAAGATAGGAAGTAAGGTGTAAAAATTAAAACAAATCCCCTTCTTCTCCAAGATGAGAGCTTTTTATTACTTAAGGAACTAGCATATCTCCAGCTTGTAGCTGGAGGTATTATGAATGATTGGTAAAAGGAGGCATGTGGTGTATTTCACTTGCCTCAAACACAGATTTGATATACTGTTAGCACTGTTGTATAAGTAAGGGCATAAGGGGCTAAGGCAGAAAGACAGGCTTGCAAGTGGATGCAGACCAACTAGAATAGCTCGAAACACAAGAAGTTTTGTTGAGTGTAACACACATCCATGTATTTTAAGTTTATGTAATGCTACAACTGCAAAGGAGACTGAACTAACAGTATCTCATTGGCTATAACGTGCGGTCACACCATGACTTCTCAGATGACTCTTCTCTGAACACAGTCTCTTAAGCAAGGATGGGATTTAACTCAAGCTAATGGCAAAAGGGCAGTGTAGAGGTGAAAAAGGGTGATAAAAGAGAGCAAGAAGTTTTTACATCCCTTTCCACCATTAATGCCAGCCAAGGAGCACACATCTTCCCATTCTACATGATTCAGGTATGGCTTACCTGCCAGTGGGTTGTTTTCTACGAGGAGTGAGCCATAACTGCTTCACAGATAGCAACCACCATTACATGAGAGACAGCTCAGCAGTCTGGCCCTGCCCAAGGAGCAGCAGTAGTAACACCAGTCATTTCATTGCCAAATGCATATTCCACTCCCCTGGCACAAATCCTTAACAACTTTAGCCTTCATCATAATGGGAAACAGACATGCCATGTAGGTCAGTTTCCCTCACCAAAAGTCAGTAATTCACAGACTAAAGATTAATTAATTCTGTCATTTCAATTAAAAACAAGAGGAAATAAAGAGATGGTATTCTTGGATCCTATTCCACTCATGCATCTGGAGTGTCTGTAACAGAGCTGGAATTTGCCAAGATGATGCAATACAGAAGCAATTTTGCTGATAAACCATGCCTAAATTAATAAATTGGCTCCGAGTACAATCTCACACCCATTAATACATGACACAGAGTGTAATTTTAATTCTCTGAGAGGTACAGAGTTCTGCTATGTTGTTAATTTTTAAATCAACAAGTGATACTCTGAAATCCCAAAAAACCTGTCATTACAGTCAAATACTTACCATTAATTCTTAATTCTAATGACCATTGTATTTATTTAGAAAAAAACCCACATGCTTTTTGTGGCTTTCCACCATGAAACCCTCTAACACAAGTATGATCAACTCAAACGAGCAGGTTGGCCATTAATTATTTGCCAGATCTGTTTTTACTGTAATACTTCTTCGCCCCATGTAATTCTCTTCCTCTCACCCCCTTTTTCTTGCAACTCTAACAATCACTCATTACCCCAGACAAGCACACGCTTTTTTGTCTCTTCCACATTGCAGTTTTTTCTAGTTTATACCACCTTTTAATCCCTTCAAGCTTGACCTGTTTAAGATAAGAAAGCAGCAGCCAAGCAGTCAAGGAGAATATGCAGTGTGGCTGTCAGGGCTTTAAAGACCCACACTTCCTCATCCAGGTGTTGACACACTGGCTGTCTGACTACCTACCTGTCGTGGTTTTGCAAGGCC
>WBMZ01001091.1:0-44898 GCA_013400975.1 Atrichornis clamosus
GAGGAGGGAGTGGGGGGGGAAACATGTTTTTAAGGGCTCATTTTATTTCTCATTATCCTGCTCTGATTCTGTTAGTGTAATAAATTCACTTTCATATCTTTAAGCTTGAGCCTGTTTTGCCTGTGATGGTATTTGATGAGTGAACTCTCCTGGTCCTTATCTCAACTCATGAACCCTTGGTTGAATTCTCTCCCCTCTGCCAAGTTGCAGGGGGAGTGAGCAACCGGCTTGGGTGCCTGGCATCTGGCCAAGGTCAACCCACGACAAGCAATTACAACAAAATCCTAAATCATAATTTGTCACTACTTGACTTGAAACAATAAAACCAAGCTTAGTTGGTTCGCAAGATCTACTTCACATGAGGCAAACAGCTAATCACAAAATCACTTTTGGACAGTCAGAATGTTTTCTCTCTGTTAATATCTAATTTTATATTGAACAATATATTTCAATTTTTAAAATATATTTTAATCATAAAGGAGGAATAGTAAGCTATGTTTAGAAAATTATTTAATATAATATTTCAAATCCTAAGACAAAGATTAAACCATGACAACGTGTCTCAGTGATATTTATCAAAGCCATTCATGCCTAAGCAGATTTGGAGAGGTCTGTCATATATATTTGCACTAGGCAGGAACACGACCACAGGAATGATAGCTTGTGGGTTAATGCTATCACAGTTCTCTCTCAACAAATAAATACTGAAACCAGGCAATTGAATGGAGTTCAAAAATCAGCAAAGGTTATAAAATTAACACTTCATGCATCCATTGCTTCTTAATGAAGAAGAATGGCATCTCAGTTTCTACTCAGAAGTGGTGATTCAATTATTGGATAAACTTAAAACATTTGGAAATGAAAACAGTTTTAAATTAGCTATTACAGAAACTTTACAAGTAATGGGATGAAATTAAGATATGAAATTTTTGGCTGTATCTCCAGGAAAAAAATTCTAATGGCAATACCTATTTTACAATGGAAATGTTTTCTAAAACAGTGGTGGAAGCCCTATTTCTTGGCACATTTTAAACAAGGCTAGACTGAGCAATAGGAAATATTCTGTCTGTTACAACCCGACACCACCAGGCAATTAGAGTTTTTCATCAGCAGCATCTAAATTTCTACATGTGGCCCAATACTGACTGATCAGTTAGATTAACTTCTAAAATCAATTAGATTGAAATGACTAAAGCACAGAACGCATAAGCACATTTTTCAGTTCTAATCATGAATTTGAGAATTCTGTTGAACCGTGATGCATTTAAGAACCTGCTTATTGGGAACTTTAGAAAGAATTTCTAAGACCTGTTGGGAAAACAAGTGTTTGCTTTACAGAAAAGGCTTTGAAGTTTTAATCAACCAAAACAAAAATAATTGTTATCACATTCAACTTAGAACTTTTCTAAACATAGGGCAGAAATGTGAGAGAAGGGTGGGCACAGGTATTTATGTATCAATGAGACTTGCCAATAGCCAGCGGCCAGTTTATTCACTGTGTATACAGAAGATCCAGATTACCAGAAGGGAGTTACATTATAAGCTTCCACATCTGCCTGTAGCTCCAAGCTACTGGCTACACCTCAGCTAGAATTCTCCACAAAAAGTTTTGGTTTCAATTAGTCAGTGTTTTTCGATAAAAAGTGCCATCCAGAAATTCCTACCTAGGTCATCTGGATGCTCACTTAAAGAGAAATAGGGCGAAAAGAGTTAAAAAGAAACCATTCTGACAGATGTCTATATTGTGCTTTCAGGTACCCATACTTAGATACACTTTCTAAATATATGTTTTTCAGTGCAATAAAGTCATTAGTGGCACTGCTAAAGCCTATATAACTTTATTAAATAAAGCAGACGAGATTCAGAATTGAAATTTAGAATTCTCAGTCCTTCCTTATTACCCTTTAAGTGAATAATTCTCACAGAACACTCATGTGAAAATACTAATACTATTACCTGTACACCCAAAAATCATAAAAGTAAGAGTAAAATCTTTTTATCTATTATTCTTGTTTGCTTTTTATTTTTTTTACCTTTGCACCATCATTTCCTGGCTCTCCCTTGATACCTGGCAAACCACGAGGTCCCTAGAGTGAGAAAAAAATGAAAACCAGCTCAAATACTGTGCAATCTGGTACAGAATGAGACAGAGAAATGTAACACAACACGACCCAGAGACCAATGTGTCAGCTGCCTGATTACAACATTTAGGTAACTGGACACAAAAGCAGAACTAAGCATGATATGTACCCATCATGGATGAATATGGCACACTGTCATAACCCATGACTGAAGAACACTGAAACAATTTTCTGTTCTAACCAAGGACTACCCCAGGAAAAAAAGGAGTGTCACACAGCCTGTACTAGCCCAGGGACGTCCCCTTCAATTGTCCATCAGACAACCTTCACCTGTGCCATGTTGCAGGCTCCCTCTTGGCCCCAGCATGCTTTCAGAAATTTAATTCAACCAATGAATAAATCCTTGACTGTCATCCAAACTGGATCATGCCACAAGTAAAATACAGCACTGGTTTCCAACAACTGTCTCAGTAAAGACTACTAAATTAATACAGCAGAGAGAAAACGAACTCTGCATGAGTCTGGGCTTTCTGTTAAACCTTGTTTTGGGCATGTGAATTGTGGGTATTCCGTCACCATGACAAGACTTCAGATCACTGTTAGTGATCATAGAAAAATTGAAAGAACTACTGTTTGGCTTCTGGACTGGGACAAAAATGTCTAAGCTGCAGCTGAGTCCATCTTCTACAGGCATTACCTAGCACTGCTTAGATTTGCAGTCCTAATTGTCAGCCTACCTACAAACCCCAAAGTCATGTGAATGTCAAAGCAATTCACCCAAGGATGGCCCCTGATCTCATGACACCCCTTGAGCCCTCTTCATTTCATACACTTCAACTCTCAATGACAAACAATGGATATTTAGAGAGACTTGGCAGGATCTGTCTCAGGTATTCAAAGTCTAGGAATTAAACAGAAACTTACTTGAATCCCTGGAGTTCCTGGGATACCTGGAGTTCCTGCTGATCCCTGGTATCCCTAAGGAAAAGAACCGAGACTTGTGACTTTTCAAAAGAAACATACACAAATTTCCAAACACCTATTTAAAAAACAAAAAACAATTATCCTGCTCACTAGAGAACTTTTGTCACAATTCTAGGTCACAAATTTTAGCAAATTCTATCATATTCATACATTTGAGATTTAGATTTCAGCTTTCAAGATTTCATATCTGCATCTGAAGTTCTCCACCTCCAGACTTCAGCTAAAATCAGTTATTTTAGAATTGTTACACAAAAGCATAAGAAACATATTGTTTTATTTTCCATTGGGAAAAAAAATAAATCCACATATGTAGACACTTTTTTTTTCTCTCTCTGAAGAAAAATAGCTGAAAAATGCCAGGACTTTTAAAGGCTTATTCTCAGTTACAGAAATAAGCTTTGACAAACAAGGTATGTTTTAATACATTATGCAGCTAGTTTTATAATATCTCTAAATAAAAATTCCATTCTCAATACTAAGGATTGAGCTATGAACTTGAAGGTATATAACAGGCTATGCAAATAAAAAAAATAATTTGAATGACTGGAACTACAAAAGAAATACTAAATAATTCATGAGTTGAAAAGAGAATTTCAGGAATGCTTTACTAGAAATCAGCATTGGCAGAACAAGATAACCTTTAACAGAATCCCGAATATATGTCTATGTTTCGGTAGATTTGATTCAATTAGTACAGTAAAGATAGCCAGTTTTTATGCAAAATTAACAAGGGCTTTAAAGAATCCTTTAAGAAAAGCAAGTTATGGAAGAATAAGGATTTTATATAGCTCCTTGAAAAACATGTCGTTACAATGAGCTATCAAGAGGGATTTTTTTGAGAAAACATATAAAACTAGAAGAGAAATTGTTCTGTAATACCCTGAAGATATTTGGCTCAGGCATTCCAATAGACAGACAAAACTAAATTTGATAAATCATATTATCCAATTTCAAATACCCAGAATTTGATCTTGATTTGAACTGAGAGAAGTAATAATCCTATTTCCAAGTGGGATTCAGTCTTAAAAACTTAGCAAATTTACTGGGGTGATTTCCACACTGGTAAAAAGAAACTAATAGAATGTTTTCAATACAAGGAAGGCAACGTGTATGTCTGATTTCTTCTTTAAATCAGTCAGAGCTTCCTAGGAATAATAAACAGAGCTAAAATTATTTGCTGGGTTAGGTACAAGAGAGTCCTTGCTGTGCCCTCTTCCCAAAAGACATTTGAGCAGATGCCCAATGAGCCAGCTGCTAATGTTTAGTAAAGAAGTAAACAGAATTCTAGGTCTCTGTCGTACATGGATCCTTTATCAAGTATTTTACTTTCAGTGCTCAAGGCAGTTCTAGCAAAATCAGCTTTAACTGTAAATGCTATAGTATTCCCAGATTGCTTACAGGCCTCCCAGGTAGCTGAAACAATTCACTGAATCAAAAAATGCATTTAGAAGTTTATCCATTCTTTCTTCTCAAAAACAAACAAACAACAAGAACCCCACAAAATCAAAACAAAAACAAAACTAACAAAAAAAGCCCAAAACAAAACAAAACAACAAACAAAAAAAGACAACAAACAAAAAAAGAAGTTGGTACAACTTCTTGTAGGATATAATTCTATACAAATAAAGCATTTTTTCATATTTTAGATCTCTGCAATGGAATTTCCCTTCTCCCTCTAACTGAACAGGGGAAGAAGCAGAGGCGGACAATTTCCTGGCTGAACTGAATTTCAAAATCTCGAGATGAATGGAGGATGGCAGAAGAGTTTTCAGCTTACAAAACTGCATATTTAGCTCAGAGCTAAACATTGTAATGTGATTTCAAGACAAATCAAACACATTATTTGTGTCCTTTTAATGAAAAGCTGGAAGAGAGAAGATTCAAAAGGAAATTCACAGAAAGTCACCAAAATTAGAATCACTATCTGGTAAAAATAACATAGCAATTGTTTGGACAGGTTAAAAACCACCTTCTATAAAATAAGAAAAAAAGATTTCACAAAAACTGAGTATCTATTTGTATCACTACTCCTTTTGCAGCACAGATCATCAATCTACATGGTAACACCTACAAATCTTTTTGCACTAAAGTCAGCTCAAGTCCCCCTTCCCTAATCATGAAGCCCTCAATAGCAGTACCTATGTGACATACATACATATGCTGCAAAAACAGCAGTGTCATAGCTGCCATTTTAGGAACAGAATTGAAAATTCCCCTTTCAATTGATGAGTTCAGGACTGAAGGTTTTCTTTCAAATAGGTTGAACACACTAAATTTGCCACCAAAAATAATACTTTTTATCTGGGCTTGGTCTTCTCTCATGAACTTTTCACAAGACACACAAATAGTGTGAGAAGTATTACAGTTAACTCTGAATTTGATACTCAGTTTTGAATCCAGTTCTCTAAACGTAGGTAGCTCTTGCCATTTCAGATTCCTAAGACGCCTACCCAGTCTTTGAAGACAACAGCACAAAATATTTGGGAGGCATTAACTGTCATGCACTGTGGGCAAGACAAAATACCTTACAGCATAAAAATCCCATACCTCTTGTGGTACATTAGTTAAATACCTGTTGACTAATAGGAGAATTTAGATACCCTGTGTCTCTATAACCATTTAAATATTAAATTCATGTCTTAAAGTGAATCCCACCTGTAATGTTTCATCAATGTTGTCAATCATCACTACTCCACAGCACTTTGTTTATAATCTCATTCATTATTTTACATCAGTTGAACTGAAATCCGAATTATACAAAATCTCCCTCTCAGTTTGTTGTGGGTGAGAACAGTACTGATCATTTTCTACTGCCTGAAAATCCATAATGGCAAAGGGATAAACAGCAGGACATCGAGATTAGTTTTGTCCCAGATTTCTGGGTATTTGAAGAAATCACAGCTAAAATGCAACTTTGGAATTTAAAGAAAATGGCAATAATTTACAAGTAATTCCAAGGGAAAAAAATTGAACGCAATTCTTAGGCCAAAGAACTTACATAAAGGACACAAAGAATTAGCAATACTGTCATCATCAGTGAATTAAGAGCCTTACTAGAAAAAGAAACTTAATCTGCCTGTAATGGAAAAAATTGAACAAGAAGGACATATGACAAGAATTAATTCCAAAGAACTTCTGGGTGCAATAGCAGAGTAAACCTTCAGAAGCATATCTTCAGTGCACTTAAAGGACAAAAATTCAGACTTTTGTTCAGACAGCATTCATAGATGCATCCCATTGATAAATATAAAATAGAAATTAAAACATAAATAAAGGATATATGGATACAGCAATGACAACTGTACTGCACATTCCCTTACTGAAAAGCTTTTAGAGTCAATGAACAACATAAACGACAAAGGCATCACAACAGGACTACTTGGGAAAAACAAAGAGAGAAGTAAGCAAGCTCAATTTGGCTAGGAAGGAACCAAGGATCAACAGTAATGGTCTAAAGATATTAGAGGACTGTAAACACTAAGTAAAAAGAACTATTTAGGGTGATGTAACTAAGCATAATGGAATTCAAGTGCAAAAGAAAAATTTAACTTGGGTGTTAGGAAAGCACCCTGAAAGGTCTACAGACCTCTTGTGGAAATTTCTTGCAGAAAATCTTTAAAGCACAATTATCTAAAGCATTACAGGACAAATCTCCAAACTCTTTTCATAAAATACATTACATCTTAAAGGACAGAAATTGATGTAACTATTCAGATATGTATCCATGCCTACCCTCAAATTTGCAGTCATGCTATGACCTTCTCCCTCACTGGAAATATTAGTAACTAAATTCCTGCCAGGCAACAGAAATGATATAATGTATTTGAATTAAGTGTTTTAGCCTTTCTCTGAGAAGTTTTTTTATCATCCAGTGGTTTTGCTTCAGACCCTTTCTCTTCTTTTTCTCGAGGACCTTTTTTTCTAATATCTCTAACACCTCACTATGCCTCTACTCATCTGCTTACTGCTTCTCTTTTCCTGCCCCTTTGGACACATTAGTCAAGTGGTCCTCTTCAGCAGGTCTGTTTGGACCCTGTGCCTTACTCCTTTCTCTGGGACTTTCTCAAGGAGTGGTAACTCAGGAGCTCAGAACAACAGGTATCTCTTCTCTCCTCCTTTGGTTAAACAGCACAGCCCTGTAGAAGGACTCCTTGAGACATCTGCTTCTGCAGTGCACCAGAACTGTCCCTCCATTTAAGTCCACAGTGAAGTGAAAATGAAGCACAGATCCAGCATTAGATCACAGAGGTAATTAAATGCAGCTTTTACTGTCCAACATAAATTTGAGGGTGACTCCTGATCAAAGATTTATAAGCATGTGAACATTATTATGAAAAAGGAAATAAAAAAGTTTTCATTGCTTTGTATGTTGCCTTTTTTGGGTTTGCTTTCTTTTGGTCTGTTTATTATTTCTCCATTTCATTACACTTTCCTCCATTAGCTACTCCATCATCTGCCTAGGCTTTCATAACTCAGAGCCCCTAGCAGTATATTTTACCTAAACATGATATTCTTAAGTACACAGAGGAAAAAAGATCCATCGAGTTCATTAAATAAAAGATCATAAATCCAGCTTAAAAAGTTCCCAAGCTTCACACTGTTGGGAGATAGGATGATGTACCAAGGGAGTCTAACTTCCTGCTCACTGTTTAGATGTTCATCCTTATCATATCATCTGCCTTTGGCTGCTGCTGCAGGTAGTGATACGGTCTTTTGTCTGAACTACAGAGCTGTCTATGCAGCACAAGTCAGCATCAGGCATCACTCTGATTTCAAAGTTCTAGGTGTCAGGGAAGCCGTTACATCCCAGTGTTAGAATGGAGCAAACGTATTTCCTCTAATAATAAAAAGGTCACAGTGTTACTGCGGAATATGTATTTTTCTGGAATCAAGAGCAGTATTTCACAGCTGAATTATCAACTCTCTCTATGAAAGTTTCCTTAGAAAAGTAGGTGCAGAGTTTGTAATGACTTAAATCCCAGGCAAACTATCCAATAGCACAGGGAATTCTATGTATACATGAAACTATTACCCATTTTTATTTCAAAAGTACTGTTCAAATAGCTGGTCATTACTATTATAGTAAGTGCATCATAGAAGACTTGGCCTTCAGTTGGTCACCACACATTAAACGCTAGGTAATACAGCTGTAATAATGTTCTGTAGTTTTTTTACAAATATATTGCAACAATCAGAAATTACTTATTATGAGAGTCTTTTGATACCTTATGAACTCCTTATCTGCATGTATCAGTAAAGTCAGTCTCACCAGATTTTTTTTAAACTGCTTATTTTTTTTCTTACTTCTTATTTTATTTTCTTGTGGATACTGTAAAGACAAGAGAAATAGTTCCAAACTTTCATGAATGTAAGTTGATGGGATACTGGAAAATTTTCGAGATTTACCAGATGCATGGCATAGTTCAAAACTGACAAATAAATGGGGTTTAATTTCTTTCAGCACACTGATAACCTATCACCTCTATTAACCACAAGGGATCACTGCATACTCTGATAATTTATTTTTCCCCTTAACTTTAGTTTTTCCCTAGTACATACAAAGTATCCTTTGTATTAAAAAATGTCTTCGTGACCACACAGTCAGGCTGATGAGCTCTTCCAGAGACATCAGTCCCTCCAACTGCTTCTTTCTAATGAATAATGTTCATTAAAATGAGTTCCAATTGAGATTCAAATACTATTTTTACCCTTGTGCTTATTTTTCAGTGCTTTGCTCCTGATTAGACAATTTAACAATTTCAGGTTCTGAATTATAATTTTGATAGGAAAAAAAATGGATTTCCATTACTTACTATGCTTCTTGCTTTCCTGCTTTTCTACAGTTCCTTTAATTGATTTTTTTCTGTATGTATCAGAAAATAAACAGGGGTGGCAATTAAAGGGGAAAAAAAAGAACCTATAAACAAAACTAATAAAAAGGATGTTTAAGAAATGATTGAAAATGAGTTATGTTTAAGTTCATTTCCCCAAATATTAGAGGAAAGAATTTTACTGGGTAACACCAGGTGAACAATTATGTTCTGGTAAGATTGAAGATACTAATAAAAATTGTTTTCAGTTTTTCTGGACTATAACTAACTTTAAGTATTAGAACAATCTAATCAGCCCACGAACAACAAACTAAATTTTCTTTGATGTTTTACTTTAAAAATCAGTTACATATAGTAATATAAATGCATGTCTAAAACCTTTCTCAGAGGAAGAAACATTTTGCTGACCAGTTATACTGTTCCAAGAAAATTAATACCAGATAGACAAACTGGAATAACTTTAGAGAAGAACATAAAAACGTGTTTGGGAACAGAAAAGACTGACTTTGCAGGAAAAGCTTTTCATGCGAAAGCCATTAGATTAAACAAGACTGACTACACGACTACCTGTAAACTTATAGTGCTGTCTGAATTAAGAGCTTGCTTCTCAGAGAGTTAGTTCCCCAGGAGACAGAGCTAAAAAGAGTCATATGAGCAAAGTTCCCCAAATAAGAAAGATCACTGACAGCATAGAAACCATGCTAGTTGTGTTAGCAAATACAAAAGCAAAACAGAAAGACAGAGAGAGGAATCTGTTTTCCTGCACTGTATCTAAAGGGTCTCCCACCCTTCATGGGTAAAGTCACCAGGAATGCACTCAAGAATCTACTGTAAGGAAAAATAAAGTACTGGCCAGAGCTGCAGATGATCTAATTGGCTTGCAATTATGTCCTTACAAAGAACAAGTGCAAAAACTACAGCTGATATTTCAGAAACATTAGTCAGTTAAAGATACAGGATTTAACTGTAAGCACTTCAAATAACATATGAACTCCAGCAAAGTGGTAAAATTTCTTCTTTAGTGGAGCTTTTTGATTTTCATTCTGAGATACTTTTGATAATATTTTTTATCTTCAGAGAATGCCCATCTATGCACATTATGACTCATTTGCAGAAAAAAAAAAAGCCATAACAGCCAGATTACAGAGTTACAGAAGACCTACAGTATCAATTTATTTCTCCTTCATGATTCACAGTTACAAATTTCAGTGCTTATTGGAAGATAAATAGCCTTGAAGTGGAAACCTGTTCATAAAAGTATGAAAGAGTCATAACAAATTCTTCCTAAAGCAATACTGTTGCAGCTGACTGGATGCCTCAGAAATGAAGCCTTAATCTATTTTTTATAAAAGAGGAGGGAACTGACATTTCCCTACCAATATCCTGTCCATTCTGCCTTCATTAAAGCTTACATGATATCACTTTATTTTTCAAAAATTCCAGACTTAGCTGGATTAAGGGTGGCTCTGCTATGCTTATCAATGCTGCAAATCAGTTCCAGAAATCAGCATGGTCAAACTGTGATGGACACCTTCTCCCATGCAACTCCAGGTTCAGACAGTTTGTATACCTGTCTTTTATAGGAGATCAGAACTACTCTTTATACGCTTAAGCACCACCAATTATCAACTGGAAAGTTACCCTGATTAAATACACTTCCCCACCTTAGAATACTTTAAAACCTGTATTTTCAGGATTGTCTAAAACCAAAATGCAGTATTTTAAAGCATTGATAATTTCAATTCAGATTGTCTTCTCTAACTCTGGTTCAAAAAAACTCCTAAGATAATAGCTATCAAAAGCTGTTTAAGACAAAAGCAAAAGCATAAAAACAATCTTATATCACAGGAAAAATGAGGATCTGTGCTTGTGGAACTACTGAAAAATTAATGTACTCACTGCTCATCTGGGCCATCAGGGCTACCATGGTCAGGTTTCAATATAATAAGTCCCATATTTTAAAACACGGAAATTTTCAATTTTTAGCAGCAATTACATTTCTTGTTTTCAGCATCTATTTTCTTCCTGTCAAACTAACTCTGCTTACAAATAGAATTACCACAGTTAAATGAACCGGTTTAGAACTAAAAAAATCTGTATTTTTAACATTTTTCATGTATATCTACCTATTTTGATGGACTACTTGAGGTAGCCAAAGAAATTACATGAACCAAGCAGCAATCCCTAAAAAATAAATAGGATTTTAGCTGCTGTGAAGTGCTTTGTAGTGAACAAATACTTAAGGAGTGAAGACTGAAGGTGATAACATGATTACTGAAAAGTAATGCAAAGACCAACAGGAGCACTCATAGCCTGTTCTCTGCTTTATAACAGTACCTAACTCATATTTACAATATTTTTACCTTGAAACAAAAATAATAAAATTAATATATTCATAGAACTGTTACATGCAGATAATGCTATAGTGACATTCGCAGTTTCAAAGAATGAAGACAAAATCATGTAAATTTGAAAGTCTGGTATCAGTGTTACATGTTTTTTTCCTGTTAGTTTTATATTGACAATATATGACTAAGTTTTTAGTACTCACAGGCTTACCATCTGGACCAGGCAGACCAGGATAACCATGATTCCCAGGCTGCCCAGGGTCACCCTATGGAGAAGCAACATGTGAACACACGAAATATATAAGCATTTTAAAATTATAAAAGCATTTTAAAATTAGCACAGAGCAACCTTAACCCTAACACATTCCACAAAACAGTGTCTGCAGGCCCAGAGAACTACTACTGAGGAGTAATTCCTACAGTGAAAAAGAACTGATCTTGCTGGGGAAAGTTCTCCCCAACTTCTTGTGCAGTACTTGGAGAAGTGAGCCCACGCTCGGTTACAGCACAAGTTTGACCCATCTCAACTCAAATGCTTTCAAACTTTTTAACATTTTAATCAACAGAAATAGGAACACTTTTCATCAAATAGGTGAAACAATCTTTATTAAAACTTCATTAATGAATTAGTTCTAGCCTGAAGGAATCTCTCACTTGCTTTATGTGAGCCTAATTCTGAATACAAAAACACTAGAAAGGCAAGAACCAGGATTAAAACCTGCTAAATAATAAACTCCTCTCCACACACCGATGGCTGTCTAAAAGAGATATTTTTCAGATTTCTTCTTAAAAGCCCTTTGCAACTATTTTGATAACCTCTGCTATGATCAGATTAAAGTAAAAGTTGTTTCCCAAGGCTTCACATTTATGGTGAGAAAGCAGGAACTTAACTTCCTACTCAATATATACTCCCAGTGTATTGACTTTCTCTGTTTATTTTACTAAAAGCTTTGATTTGAACTCAGCAAAGTCCAACAAGGCTTGATCTATAAAAACATTTTACTTCTGCAGGAGTGTGAAGCAGGTACTGATTTCTTCAGCCTGAACCATCAACAGACCTGTGGGTCAATTACAACTGCAGAACTGTTACAAACAGGGAGGACATTTCAAGGGAAACAGAAAACTACATTTCAACGTGGCTGTGAAAAAACATCTTTTCACATATTATCCACAGAAATGTAACGCTGAACTAAACGGGAAAGGATATAGAATAATGTCTCTTTAGAAAAGTGTAACAGTTATCATTTCCTAAATTGGTAATAAGTTGCCCAAAATTATTGTTGACCAAATTAGGAAGTCCAGGTTTGGGACTTGAGCAAAAATAAATTTCCTTTCAAATATATTATTTAACTATGACATTTTGTGCCTTTAACTTAAAAGGCTTAAAATATCATTTATTTGTATTTTTAAATTGCTTTAATTAATTTTATTGTACTCCATTAAAATCACAAACACAAAAATTAAGTTTAAATTCATATGGTTTTAGAGTCCAGTATTCAAAAGTTAATAAATAGTATAACTGAGATAACCTATTCAGTCTTCAATTGGCTTCTGTTTCACTTTCTGCAGCCTTTTGTGTTAGGCACCATCTTGTCAGCTGTATTATTCAGTTATCCCCAAACAATTATACTGCATTGTAGTTGAAAGATGGCACATAAGGCCAGAGGTATAGGTCAACTTAGTTCTGACGTTTCATATTGCGTCATGCTTTACAGGAATCTGTTTTCAATTCTTTTAAAATTATAAATACTTAATTCTCTCTCTCTTTTTTCCTCTAAGATGGTAAGAAGAAAATAAAAAAGGTAAAAGACCACGGAAATTCTATTACATGAAATAATAATGATGATCTCCATACTGTGGATTTCAATTCCCTGATCGGAAACCTTTTCCACTGTATCATGAAGTGCTTCGACTTGAGGCAGCTGCAGCATACTGTAACCTCTTTTATGATGAGAATAGAGGAGTTTTTTATTAATTTGCTTAATGAAAGACCAGTGATTTGGGGTTTTGTTGTCTACATTTATAAATCTGTAAGCACTGCTTAGCACAGTTATTGGGAAAGGTACTAAAGCAAAATACTTGAGATTTAACTTTGCCTTGTTAGACTTCTGCAACTCAAGTCTAATTCTCATTTAGTTCTTCATCAACACTGAAAGAAGGTCATCAGTACAGCTAAGGTGGAACTCTCCCAGCAAGCACCTAGTTCATTCTTTTACAAAAAAGGGAAAAAACCCCTTCTCCATTAAAAGATTTTTATTAGCAAATCATTTCATCCTCAAACAATTAACAGTGCAACATCATTTGCTGAAGAGTAGCAAGGAAACACAATTTTACATCCATGAACATTTTCCTTAAGAAACAAAAGACATATTTGTGTTAGTAAGAGTTATGGCACCAAAACCTGTCTTTGAGGATCCTAGTCACTATATTCACGCACTAGAAATCCAGAACTAGGAGAACTTGTCCTCTGCTTTTTCAATCTGCCTATGACTGGCCAATGTAAGATTTGAAATTTAAAAAAAAAAGGCCTATGTGCTCAATAAGACTGAATGGAGACTTACTTTGGGGCCTGGAGGTCCCTGCTTTCCTGGTGGGCATATGCAGGGGGCAGGTGTTGAACCTACATCACTGGGACCATTCATGCACTACCAAGAGTGAAAACAGTCATTAACACATATGCTAAAAGCAGTAAACAAACATATCATAACACATATGAAGCTGATTTTCTCTAGGTTGGCTTTCACTTAGGTCCTTGCATTCACTCTCTCGTTCAGCTGGAACTTCTGCTTATCTGTATATTGCCCTCCAACTACTTTTCATGCATTGAATCATGTTACCCAGATAAAAAATTTTTTAAAAGTACCAATATTGGGCTGATACTTGTAACTTTGTTTTTTCACAAATATTTTGTTTGATAATTTTAAATCTTGCAACATGAAAAACTCTTCTCCTCCCTAATTTATATTCATAATTTGAAGTGTGATCAGTTATCAAATATAATTATTTAATTTAAAAGTTTGTAAAATAATATAAAAAATAATTGGTATCGCATAATGACCCTAACTGTTGGCATGCTATCATGTGTAACAAGCCTGAAAAGAACATAAAACCCAAGTCTCACACCTCCTAGGCATGTGTTCCAACTATGGAGCTACTTGAGGAGAGGTGGGACACAGCTGCTACCACCGACTCCTACAGGTCACTAGTCCCGGCCCCAAGGGTGCCCATCCTACAAAGACCATTAGGTGACCTCCAAACTATCCTCCCTATACAGCAGTAAACACTAAACCTTGGTGGATCCTATCACCCTCTAGAATTTTTTTCTTATTTTGGGGTATTTACTTCTCACCATTAAGCCCCACATAAAACCTCAGTGCTTTAACAAGGCAGGCAATGGGAGAGCTACTAAATCAAATCTATTATAGGTACATCTATACTAAATCCATATGCTGAAGTTAGGTTCAGTGAATTCTTTTTCACCCAGCGGCCCTAACCCAGCAAGTTCTTAGAGCTATGAAAAGGCAAAATTTAAGAATTCAAGTTGCAAAAAGCAGATTTTGTATTTATTACCTAAACCACTTTCCATAGCATTTTACTCGTATTTTCTAAAATAATGACCACTTTTTGCTAGGTTCTCTGAATGGAATTCTTTATTGGGGCCAAATGATTGATCAAAACACAAATCCATGTTTCCTTTGCAATGGTACAAACTGGGAGTTACAAGGAAGGTTAGGGTAGCTATCATATTAAGGCTTCAGATAAGCTCCTGTTCAGGGAGATCCCATTAGTGTGATGCAGGTTACAGTTACCTGACTGGGCATATCCCCATCCCTTTCCAAAGGTGTCCAACCCTGCAAATAGCAGAAATTGAATCAAACTGGAAGGCGAGGGAGGGGGCAGGAAATCTGGCCATTTATTCTAATAAATGTGCATTTCCTCAGAAAAATGATTTTTAATTTGTCTATGACTACAGTTCAAGTACTGGAGATCCAGCACTCTTTAAGCTTAGCAAGTCCCACTGCCCTTTGGAAAACAAAGTGTATATTACCTAGAATAATAAGAAGCTTATATAAAGTCAAATACTACCTTAAACTGAGTTTGAGTAGATTAGGATGGAGCCTACCTCTCCATTCTGAAACAAGAAGAAACACAGCTTAAGAGTACAGCAAGACTTGTAAAAAGCAAAATTGATTCATTTGTAAACACTTTCAAAACAAATAACTTATGAGCTTAACTGTCAAGAAATTATAACTCAAATTTTTAGACTTTCTGAGACTTATGTGTAGCTGCCATCAATGCATATGAAATGAATTTAGTTCCTTGTGTTTAAGGGTCTGTCAACAGGAGCTACCAGTAGCCATTTTTAAAAGGCAATGACAGAATTAATACTAAACCATGTCAATATTTACACACTAAATGTTTAGATTTGGGTCAAACTTTTTACCAGAAGTAACTTCTCATCAAAAATATCCTCTGTTTAGTCATTCACGTCAGAGAATGTACCAAAATATTTCTGAAATCTCTGATCTCTGCCTGAATCCAGCATCTAGGAAAACACAGAGCAGCACAGAGGCAAGGCTGGCTTTTTCTGGCTTTCCTGTGTGACTGCATTAGACTCTGCTATCAACTGATTTTTGTTCCAGTATCTGCAACACCACAGAACAATCCACCCCCATACTTCAGCAGAGCAACCACAAAACTGTCGGTCTTAATAGTTTAGTAGCCACCATTAGCTGCACTGTTGCCAGGAGTATTCTAATGCACATAATCACTACAGATTTCATACACACCCTGTGGACAGAGACAGCTTCCTCTGTATTCAATTTTCAGCTTAAGCAATCCTTAGAGAAGATTATCTTTCTCCACGGATCATAGAGGGAGCCTAAAATTACTATGCAGCTAGGTATCGCTGGGAAAAGGGATGAATTTGGGCTGTAACTAGTCCATACAGCCTCTGCTTATTTCAGGAACTCTGACACAACCACACTGATAGAGTACAACCATAAACCACATATTCCTCCTAGAAGATCATCCAACAATTTTATTTTCTGAAGGAATCCAGAATTTCATGGGTAAAGTCCAAATTTAATTTACAACAATAGCAAGTGAAACTAAAATGGCAAAAAGCAATCTTTTGGCTTGGACTCCTTGACAAATTGCAGAGAACATAAGATATGACAGACTTTTTAGTGTCTGCTTTCTTCATGCAAAATATTTTTCTTTTGACTACTTTTCATATCCTACTTTTAATTTGTAAAGAGAAAAAAGATATATGGTGCAGTTAAATAGCCAAATACTTTATTTTCTTCAAGATTTAAAGCTACTTTTACAAAAGTGTTCCTGCCCCTGTTAGTTCTTGACACACAGAGACAGAGATCAGAATAGGTAATAATCCAGTCACCTACTTGCTGCTTAACTAAAAATTGTGAATTTTGAAAAAGCCCTAATAAGGATGTTGATTGCAATAGACATACTGGCCCCAAAGAAAAAGAAGAAAAACAGACTAGCTGGCAGTCTGTGCCAGTCTGACAAAAAATGATGTCTAGATGCCGAAGATTCAACAATTCTATTGTCAAACTGGCAAAATGGTCCTGATCCTAAATCAAATCACAACATGAGGAATATGGGTCTACATCGTAAGACACTGGTGGCTGATAATCTGTACCTCAGTTTCTTTTAGACACCAAACAAAGGATGCATGTATAAATCAATCTCTTGCTTATATTTTGAGATGGGAACTGAATGTTTAAATCTGTTTCTAACTGTCAGTCATAACTAGTTTCCAAATCTGTTTGTATATGTTTTACATTTCATTCCATAATTAACTGCAAGAGGAAAAAGAGAGGGTCAAAGAATGCCCACAAGCTTCCTAATTGTGTACATGAATCACAAATCCTGATTTTATTTCTGTCTTATCTCTAACGTACTTCTTGAAATCTTGGCAAAATTTCAGATAATGGGATATTTATCACAGACCTCAGTGCAGATATTTCGGACAGGAGAGGGTGATTTAGAAATACAGGTTTGCTGGTTATGTACCAAAATTTCAGAGATTAAATGACCTGACAAGTAGCAAGGAGTATATCAAAAAAGTGCAAAAGTCATATTACACTGAAAAAACCTAGAAGTTTTTTTAATCTATAATGCCTAAAATCTGAAATTGTAACAGAAGATTCTGAGACTCTCCTTTGCTCATATATATGTCAAATTTAGACCATCAAATATCTAAACTAAAAAAAACTTTTAAAAAACTTTGTTAAAAAAAATAAGGCTGAAAAGAGATGAGGTCTGTGTCACTTGATACGGCGTAGGTAACAAGTATATGTTTGCACTAGCTGAATCAATGTAATATTACTTATTTTAAAACTTCATTAAGTCAGCTTTAAACAGCAATTTGTAAAAAAAATGTTAATAAGTCCTCAAAAGTTCATCTATCATACTCACAAATCCTGGGATCTCACAGACTGTTTCTCGATTATTTTGCTCTGGGTCACAGTAGATTCGCAGTTTTTGTACATCAAACTGTAATTCAAAACATAAAAGAGCTCTTTGTGTTCACTACAGTTAAAAATTGACTCAAGATACAGAAATATTTTTAGTCAAGCTACTCACAGTGATTAATATATGCAACCAATTAAACATACTGTAACAGAATTATTTAAATAAAAATAATCAATCCAAGATTTTTTTTTAAAAGAACAGAAATCACCACCTGTGTTGCTTGGCAATAAATTCAAACACGTGCATCACAAACTACACTGGCTGCCAATATCATTGGGTAAACAAGCTACAACAGCACAGGCAAAAACAACTTTTTTCTTTTTAGCTTAACAGACCTGGGAGCATGTTTCTACACTGACCTGCCCATATTAAATGTAGGATGAGTAAATTCTGGTGAAGCATCAGAAGGTATCCCTAGCACTTGAAAGAATTTCTTTAGAGTTTAGCATATAATGTAAATCTTGAAAAAGCAACCAATAAAAACACTGGCATCAGGAACACAAAAGCTTGTGCCATTCTGCTTTGTTGCTGTACTCCAAAAAAATGAAACCACTGTCAGTTTTTCTAGCATAAGCTATCATGACTGCAAAGCAAGGAGAAAGTAACTCCACCAGAATTTTCCTTTTTTACCAGCATAACCCATACACTGATGGAAGAAAATCATATGCAAGTGTCAAGCACAGAGGTAATTCCCTGCTTTGAGACACTGTTTCCCAAATTTGGGCAAACACATTGCATCAATTTCATCAGCAAATGGCCCTTGAAATCAGTGACACCAATTAAGTATCCATGACACAGGATGCATAAGTTGTACTAAGTCCTCCTGACCATTTTTGTTCTCTCTTCAGTATTAAAATTTTGTGTACTAAATGTCAGTATAATGTAAATTAGAAGGAGTGAGCTCAAAAAAACAGAAGACACCAATGCAGTGTTAACCTACAGCAGATTTACTGAATTATTGTAGTTTTAGCATATGCTTACCTGTACTGTTTCCTCCTTTCCAGAATACTTTCCTATTTGGGTGAGGCCACTGATGTAAATACCTAAAACAGGATGTAATGGCTTTGTTTCAATTTCTTGGCCATCTATATACAAAGTTACAAAGTCTTCTGTTACTAAGAGACGAATTTGATGCCAGCCTTCATCAAACAATGTCTAAAATGAAGAAAACAGCATTGTTTAAACCAAAATGTCTTCAATTTAAATAACAATAAAACTGCATTTCAACACTCAAACTACTGTAAATGGTTGAGATGATCAAGCTTACAGGTTTTACATACAAATAATTGTAAACTGTATAGGCAAAAAAAATATTGCCAAGCAATATTGTAATTGAAAATATGAGAATTGGTAATAATTAGTCCCTATTTCAGAATTATTTTGTAAGTCACATAGATGTTATTTTAGTCTATGACCTTGAACATGCTCAAACCTGTATTTGTTAAAAATATGTAGCCAGAAGCCTATATTTCAGCAGTGGTATAATGTCTGAAACACTTCAGCTCGTAAGTCATGGTGAAAACAAATTGGTACTTCAAAGTCTTTCTGCTTAATCTCTCATGAAAAAAAGATGGCATGATATTGGCAGAAAGAATCACAATATTGCAATGAGTAAACCAGACATTACTCTCACAAAACCCCAAGTTTCTAAAGCTTTTGAAAACAATCTAGCTCTTCAACCAGGCCTATCCCAGATGGTAAATTGCAGAGAGATTAATCCCACACTAAACTGGCATTCAAGAGTAAACTGAAACATACATCCTTCAGTATGTTATAAATCTTTGTTACCTGTTTTAGACCTAAACAGAAATTAAGTGCACTTCACTTAACAGTATACACCCTTTGAGAGCACCTCTGTGTCTATTTTATTTTCATTTGTAGACTGTATTTTTATTTATTTACAGTGGCTCTCATTACAAGGTAAACCAAACAACAGAACAAAATATATAACATTTCCAGTTAAAGTGATAAATTATCATAAAGGTTTATTAAAGAATAATGGTTGTTAAGAATATATTAAAATTTATAGTGTGTTTAGAGGCACACAGGTCTAAAAAAGCCATAAAATTATTGTTCTTCATAGTAGCAATGCACGCTTGGAGAAACACAAAAGAAAAAGCCCACTAAAGTTGCGTTTTCATTGTGAAGTTCATGGATACCTGGAACAGGAGGAATAAGATGGATTTGTCATTTTATGTCCCAGAAATAGTTAAATACTAATTTTTTTATTGACTTTAAACTGAATTTTCTAACGATTTTCAGTAAATCAAGTTTAACGCAGCTTCTTTAAAAAATAAATATTATTTAACCTACTAATAATTATAAAAAAGCAGAGGAAATTTGGAAAGAAAAAGCAAAAATTCTCCATCCAGTAACCGAAGAATAAAATACCTCTTCCTAGAAAAAGCTTAGTAGTTAAGGCCTATTCCTTGGATAGGAGTCCTTCCTTCACTGAGGACTTATAATCAAAATTCCTTCAGCCTGATTTGGAGTAGGAATTTGAATGCAGGCCTCTGCTTCCCAGAAAAGTTGAACCCACTTGGCCATGAAGTGCTCCAGCAGCAAATCTTTCCCAGTCTTTTCTGAATTAGCCCTCTCTGTTCACTTAAATAATACTCCATGTGGCAGGAATGTGGCAGCCCAATCCCGGGGCTGCACGTATCCCTATACTGCTACAAATGCAAGAATAGGGTCAATCTCCATTCCTCTGTCTCTTTGGCAACCAAGACAACCTTTCTTGCAAGAGTTGAATACTTCACTGGAAATTACTGAAGAAAGACTGAAAGAGAACCTTCAGATTATACTAGAGAGCAACAAAACTGGTCTGCACAAAGAGGGGAGTGATGGAATAATGTGTACTTAAATAAGTATTACATCATGATAATGACATACTCCTTACCTTCACATGAGGTGCAGTAAAAGTAATAACTTGTGTGCCATTTATTAAGCTTGTTGTAGTGAATGATAATGTTCTCTCTTCTCCATTAATGGTGACTGCTATCTGTGGTCTCTTATCTAGGCTCAGAATTCTCCACAAATCCCATGTCTTTTTTACTTTAAATCTTTGAGTGGAAACAAACACATAGGATGGAGGAAGACCTTCTGGAAACACATTCCTAAATAAGAAGGAAGGGTAAAAACAAGACAGTACTTGAACATTCATATAAATCTTCACTCTCACTTAAAGCAAACAAAAAAATCTTCCTAATATAAGCATATTTATACATTTCAATACCTTGTTAATTCTGAGAGGTCAACACGTGAGGTTACTTCATAAGCTTTTGCATTAGTGGTTGGTATTTGAATTCTCTTTTTAACCTTTTTCTTCACACCTAATCCTACAAGAATGTCAAATCCTTTTTCATCTCGAGCTGCCACTGGAATTCTTGTTGGACAAACAGATTCTGCAAAGTAATAAATGTAAGGATAGTTCAAAATATTACTTAAAACTTTCAAAAAGTAACCTCCCACTCAACTAATTCTTTTTCATCTGCCTTTCAAGAAATGAAAAGAGAACAGAACTATCAGTTAAGTACAGCATGAGAGAAGTGGTATGCAGGATCCTCAGGGACTTGAAGCAAGAATACTAAGATGTCATATTTTACTGCAGTTACATTCACATACTATTTTGAATTGTCACTAACTGTAGTTAAAAGGAATTACAATATCTGGCTTATAAAAATATTGAATTTAATTTCTAAAATTGTATGGTTTCAAAATGCTATAAAATTATAGATGTTAATTTCCACAATGCACTAACAATTTGGATTCACCATTCCTCCAACTATAAAAGCAATTTGAAAATGGACAAAGGTAGAATTATCTACAACTTTTTTTTCATTTTATTTAACTCAAAATGGACTTTGACCTGTTTTCTCTGTTACACTGAAATCTGCTTGAAGCGATTCTCACTGAAAAATAGTATGTGATACATTTTCTGTGAAAGCTTAAGTTAGCTTCATGGTATCTCTGGTTAATACTCTTTACACAAAAACAGTACTAGGCACTGGAACTAAGTTGTCTTAAAAAAAAAGAAAAAGATATGAGAGTGAAATTTAATGCTAAAGGAAACATTGTATTAGGGTAACAAATCGATGAAAAGAAAGTAAAAAACTTTTTGTTTTATTAAAATTATGCTAAACTGTTTAGAATAATTACATTTTCATTATTCATTTCCTATTGTTTCTTCAGAAAAGTATCAGTTCATAGACAGGGAAGAGGTTAGGAATATATGCCAAAGAACGGGTGGAGAGTTCTCTCATCTCCATGTGGACTAGCCAAGGTCTGGAAAGCTCATGTCTCTGTGCCAGAGAATTATCAGCTCAAAGGTCTAGACTGGCTTCTTTCTATAATACAAGCAACACTGCATGACTTCCCTTTCTAACCAACACAAGGGCAGTCTGAAGCTCCCCCATCCTGGTGGGAGAGGCAGGATAAATATGCCCTAAGAAAATGCAGCTAATTGTCTGCACAATCTGTCTATCGTGGGAAAGGACAATCCATCCTAAGGGGACATGTCACAGGTACTTGGTGGGGCAGCAGCAAGAAGCCACATAAACTCCCCTTAGTTTTCTTTTCCTCCCCACAGCAAAATGACACCTGCCTTTCAAATTAAAAATATATTAAGTTATCTGTCTGTTCTACAAAAAAGAATTGCAAGAACTCTGCCTACATTTTGGAAATTAAAATTTCTACCTCCTGAATGCTTCCAGAAAAATAAACAACCAACCAAAATATAACTTTCCTTCTCATTTATCTCAAAACACAGATGCAGGATTTAAGTCAACATATTTATGATATTAAGCAAGAGTAATAACACTTTTTTTTCCCCAGGTTTCTTCAACTGTGCATTGTTAATGAAACTGTTTTTTAAACTCATTTATTTAAAAACTGAATAATGGTCATATGACCATTAATACAGATTACACATATCCCATACATATACACTGATAGGAAAATAAACATAGGGGTCTTTTATCAGTTACAATATTACAAATTCGGTGTAAAATCAAAAACTAAATGCAGAAGTAGGTATACTTTATGTGAGAGGGCCATTATTATGCCTAAGTAACTATTCCTAACCAATACAAAACAAATCAAGCTTGTGTGAAATTACACATTAAGAAACTATTCTTTCTTTCCACATTGATTAATTACATAAAAAATTCCCAGTCAGGTAGATCTTTTTTGGGTCTTCTGGAGAGTCTTGTGGCAGGACTACTTTGATAACTAACTGAGCCATTATACAGGACACAGATGTCAGAGGCAAAATTAAGAACTGTCTTCCATGGGAAATGGAGTTGTATTTCCAGTCCATAATACCATAGTACCAATCATTTCATCTCTCTAGCCTATTCCGAAATCTTGTTGCCTTTTAATGGTTTTACATAGTTTTCAGATTTTCCTTCCTAAAGCATGAAATAACTTTTTGATCTTATATCCCAGTATCTAGCACAAAGGAACTTTTCTGTGCATCCTACAGACAAACTTCTGAGGTCTGTACTGAGTTTTCTTTTTAAACGTGTTCCTGACACACAATTTAATAATTTTTTTTCTATAGAATATTGATACTACAGGAACATTTAACTTTCAGAATAAACATTAAATACTCCTTAAATATTTGGTTCCTTTCCAGCTGACAGGTTCAGCAAGTCTTTTCACCCTGTCATACTCTAAAACAAACACTGGAGTCCCCAAAAGGCTCACTAGAGCCCTCCACCCACAAGCCTGTTCCTAAGAGCAATACTTGCTGTAAGAGCCACCAAACCTCAGCCTCCTTTGTCCTGAAAGGAGATACTGTCTCTGTGGTCTTATATTTGTGTTCACTTAATAAAAAATTTTAAAACTCCATAGAGTAAAAGCTAGCACATTTTTTCAGACATTTTAACAAAGACCATGAAGAGAGAATTGCAACATTTTCAGGCAGTTTCACTTTGGTTGATCACAGCCAAACCACTGCTGCTCGGCCCTCATGGAACATCCTCCTTCTCAGTCAAAGTGAATCTTAACAACATGATAATCAGTAAATAAATAAATAAATAAATAAAATAATTCACAACTGAGCTGTAAAATTTGCACTTTACCAGTCTTGCAGTTCACCTGCTAAAGACCTTGTGGTTAGAAATGAAGCTGCCAGCTGGCTCTGATTGCTCTGCGAGAGAAAGCACTTGACTAAGAGGGAGGAACCAAAGGGTCACGTGAAGTGAGTAAGTGCACTTTTGTATAAATAGTCAACGTTCAGAGATTACTGCTGTAAGGGTCATGTGAAATACTGCAGATGAATTTGAAAGGATACTAGTTAACTTGATGCTGAAAGCTGAAAATCCATCTTGCTGAAATATAAAGTCACTTCTTCTAAACTTTATTCAAATAAAGTACTGTGTTTAGGGGAATTTCTACCTGCATGAAGTTCTATTGAAGAATTTAGCTCCACTTAGCTGATTTAATTTTTGGACTGACCACCTTACTACATCAGCCACAAGGAATTATTATGACTTTCATTTAATGTAGCAAGAAATAAACACTAATCCTCAACAAAAGTATTACCATATTTTTTCAATGAAGTTGATACTCAAAGTGAGAGGAAACAAAAACTATTTTTCCCTCTAAGTGCAGAAATATGGTACAACTGAAATAGGACTTGCATTCTTGATAATAAAACATGTACAAAATAGCACTAATAAAATAAGAGTCTGAGTGATACATTTTACAAGCAATTTGCTATCTTTTTTATATATATGAGAAAGCCATTGTTTTACAAAATTATCAGAAAACTCCATGCAGGAATTCTACTAGCAGTCTAAAGCTAAAAAGGCGCTTTACAATGTTGGTCTTGGCTAATTCTTCTATGAAATCCTCCTAAGAAAGATCATAACAGATTGCTACAACTCCAGGCATCTAGTCCACTCTCATGAGACCCTACCCTACTTTGTCCAGCTCTGGGGACACAACTTAAGAAGGAGCTGGAGCATGTCCAGAGGAAGCCCCAGGGCTAATTAGAAGGCTGGAGCACCTCTCCTATGGAAAAAGACTGAGAAGGTTGGGCTTGTTCAGCCTGGAGAAGAGAAGGCTCAGGGGAGACCTTAGAGCAGCCTTCCAGTACCTAACCGAGGCTTACAAGAGCTGGAGAGGGACTTTTCACAAGGGCCTGTAGTGACTGGACAAAGGGGAATGTCTTTAAACTGAAAGAGAGTATGCTTAGTTTCAACATTAGGAAGAGAGTCTTTACTGTCAGGGCAGTCAGGCACTGGAACAGGTTGCCCGGAGAAGCTGCGGATGCCCCATCCCTAGAAGGGTTCTAGGCCAGGTTGGATGAGGCTCTGAGCAACCTGACTTAGTGAAAGGTGTCCCTGCCCAGGGCAGGGGGATTACAACTAGATGATCTTTAAGGTCCCCTCCAATCCAAACCATTCTACAATTTTATTATTTTTTCCAAGAGTCTTTCTTCTGCATTTTTCCATACATACCAGAAGAAGTATGTATTCAGAAGAACTCCTGTTTGTAATGGCAAGGCTATCCTCTCACCTGTCTAGAAGAAATGCTGGATTGTGCATGAGTATCAGTTGCAATCTAGGAAAACAATAAAGCAAACCCTATATTCTCGGCACTCAGCTCAAATATTGTAGTGCTTTTAAACTTTATCAATGCAAAAAAATGGGTTTACGGTAAAAAGATACATATTGAAAATAAACATGTACTGTGTTAAAACAGTGTATTTTTCCCAAATATACCTCTTTGTTTGACAGAGAAAATAACATTTGGGGAGGTACTTCCAAAAACAAGGTCAAAATGAAAGAAGATCATAGTTAAGATTATCAGGTCCCGTAGGTTACATTAATCATGTATTCTGCTTGTGAAATTAAAAAATGTGTGTACAGAACTACATTTTGCACACCTGAAATATTTTATAATCACCTACCTTCACAAAGTTTTTGTTTTATAACTTCTTTAATTCTTGATATTGCAATATAGTCTTCAACATAAAATACATAAGTTGATGAAGGTTTATTGGCAATAGCTTTAAGTTCATCCTCCTCAATTTCTGAGCCAACACCAATAGCAAACAAAGTGATCTTATTTTTCCTTGCTTCTGCTGCTACATCTTTGACTTCATCTTGGGACTTTCCATCAGTGAGAACAACTGCTATTTTTGTTAAAAATCTTGAAGATTTTGCAAAAAGATGGTCAAAGGCAAACTGAATAGCTCTTCCTGTTCTTGTATTTCCTCCCAGATAGTGTATGGACTCCATTTCCCTGATGAGGTTCTCCGTGGATTCATGAGTTCCGAGGGGAATTTCAAGTACAGGGTAATCACTGTACTGGACAACTCCAACTTGAATAAACTTTGGCCCTATGTCAAAATTTCTAGTAATATTGACAAGCCAACTTTTGATTATTTCAAAGTTTTCTGGGCCAACGCTGTAAGAGCCATCCAAGATAAAAACTAAATCTGCCGGAGCAGTTCTGCAACCTGAAAAAAAACCCCACAAAAATCAAATATTTTAAAGAACACTTTCACTTTGTACTTCCACAGTGATTGTTTTTCCTATCAATTAGTGTTTGTATTAGGATCTGTATTGACAAATACACCCCAGTTGAAAAAAAAAAAAGCAGAGTTTATCAGGGAAAACAAGATTGTTTGTGTAAGCCATAAGATCCAACTTGATATCTGAAAGCTGTACCATTTTCTGGGTTTTACATTATCACCAGAAACAACTATGAAAAATTCTGGAGTTCAGTTCCTTAGCTGGCAATTGTATTTCATTCAATAAGAAAGGAATATATATTGGGTTTGTTCATATCTCCTCTGCAGAGATGATAAACACAAAGACTCCTTTTTGTTAGCAAACCAAGCACACTGCAGAGGAAGGCTATAGTCTGAATACTCCAGAATTCACCAGTAATCGCTAAACCTTTTACAAATACATTTTAATTGACTTCTGACACTGCTACATGGCATTTACAGAACTAGTATTATAAAATCCTGAGTCTCAATTGAATGTTGCTGCTAGCATATTCTGCTTTTAACAGAAGAAAAATATTCAGTGAACAAGCTCAACTTCTGGAATATAGGATCACATAAGTGTCGCTAGTGAGCAGATATCCAAGGACATGGACGGTTTTATGTAGATGAAAAAACTGACACTTTATTAATTTACAAAGGTGCTTATATACCTTAGCATGCTGGACTGACATAAGGTCATTGGTTCACTGACCAGCCACCCCCCAGAGGGATTGGCTGGACCCAGCAACTCTTACCTCATTTATTTTCTTCTTTGGTCTCACAACAAGACCATAGTTTACAATACTTCTGAATTGTTTTCCTGTGGCGTCCTTGAGAAAGCCTTGCTTTCACACAGACGCCTGTCAGGAAACTGAAATCTCTCTGCACCCAGGCCTGTAACATCCACACATAAGCATTTAACATCTACAATATAACTGCATGATGACTTAGGCATGGATTCAATTCTCCTAGTTGTAGTCATAAATTGAGTTTTTAGACTAAATTGCCAACTACAGGCCATGGACTAACACAACCATTTCCATAGGGAAGTCCTATCCATCCTAAATGCCCATTCTCAGAGGGAATAACTCTCTCAAGGAGAGAATCACCTTCCATTGACTGTGAAAGAAGTTTCGATAACTGACACATGAGGTGCCAAGGATATGGTGTATTGGGTCTGGCCAAGATAGAGTTCACCTTTCCCTTAGCAGTCCCCACAGTGCTGTGCTTTGCACTGGTAGCTGGAAGGGTGCTGATAACACACCAGTGTTTTGGCTACTGCTGAGCAGCGCTGCCCCTCTGACATTCCTGCCCCCATCAAGGGCTGGGAGTGGGCAAGATCCTGGGAGGGGACACAACCAGGCCAGCGGACCCAAATCAACCAAAGGGATATTCCATACCATGTGACCTCAACTCAGATATAAAAGCTCAGGGAGAGAGGAGGAATTTGGGGCATTTTTTACTCTGCAATGTTTGCCTTCCGGAGAAACCACTCTGCGTGCTGAGGTCCTGCTTCCTGGGAAGTGTCCGAACATCGTTCGCTGATGGGAAGTAGAGATTAACTTCTCTTTTTGCTTATGAGCACGCAAACNAGCACGCAAACTCTCGCTTTGTTCTTTTTGCTTTAGTAAACTGCTTTTATCTCAACCTAGAAGTTGTTTTCCATCTTATTCTCTCCCCTACCCCAATGGGAAGGGGAGTGATAGAGCACTGTAGTGGGCACCTGGCACCCAGCCAAGGCCAAACCACTACAGATGGCCAAAACCAGGAGGGTTATTTTGATCTCATGGCACATGATGGAGTGGGGCTTAGTGGCCCTTTATTTTGTTAAAGGCTGCAGCACCACCACAAGAAGGAGGGTTTTGCTGAAATCTGCCTATGGACACTTCTGGTCAAGACAAGATTTCACCTTCCTTGAAAGGAAGTGACCACAGTCTGCTGGAGAGGTGCTTTTGCAATGCAGGTGGTGGTGAAGAGAAAAGGCACTGGGGGCGCAACGGGCAAGCAGAGTATGTCACGCTGTGGGTCCAGGGTTATGAAGCACAGAGTAATTTCAGTTGGAAACGACTCAATATCATTGGACTCTGCTAAAAGCAGAGTATTCATTTTCATGGATACTCTTAGAGCAGGTAGACTGAAAAAAGAAAAAGTCTTTCTAGAGACCACAAGGAATTTTTTGGGGTTTGTTGTAAAATACTGAAAATTGCTGGATTGAGAGGAAAACCACAGAAAAAAGACCTACCCTGAAAGTATTGTGGCCAACTCCACACTCCTTTTATTCAGTCACTTTGTCTTTAAAAAAGCTACCTTGCTTTAGTGTTTTCTTTTCTACAAACCAGATTTAGAGTATAAAAATGGTTTGGTGGAGTCTGAAATGCTAATTTTGAAGAGTATGCAAGAAGGTCTGTCCCAGAATTGGAGTTTTCTCACCTTCCTCTCACAGAACCTTTATTTTTGCTAATTTGGTTTCTCACATAACATTAAACTATTCAGACCATGACTTCTGAAAAAATGAAAATACAAATACTCAAGACTCAATTTTAAATCAAGACTGGAGCTTTACAGTTCCATCTGCATTCCTTGTGCATTTCCAAGACACAAAAAAAAAAAAAAAAAAAAAGAAATAAAGATATTCCCTTCCTAAAGGAGAACTAAGATATTTAAACTATTTTTCATATATTATAGGATATTCACCAGGAAAATTATACTGGGAATAAATCATCATCAACAGAAGTGTACATGTGAACATCGAAATGGATACTAAAAATTCAAGACATGCTTTGAAGTTGCCCTTATCTGAAATACAAAAATTAAGACTTACTTGCTCTTGTTTCCCCATCTTCAGCTGAACTGTAATCAGGAAGGAGCAGAACTAACAGCATCTGAAAAAATGTTACAATCTGTGCCATGTGTATTTTATTCTCAAGGTCTTGATACAAAACTAGATGGGGAAAAAATGAAAAGAAGATACAGTGTTATTATATTACAAAACAAATCCAAGCTTCTGCAGTTTAAAAACTGTGTATGAGGAACAATTCTGAACTGAATCTGCAAGCCCACGTGGCCACCCTGCAAAGAACCATTAACCAAAAAGTGTCAGTCAGGCATGTAAGCCCAAAACTGACATTCTAAACTCAACAACACTCACAGCTTTTCTGCAGAAGCTCAGTTTTCACCAAGGCACATCCACTTCTCCTGCTTGGCACATCCACTTCTCCTGCTTGGCACATCCATGAGTAGGTTATATTCCCAGTCATGCTTGTCCAAACACTATCCCTGTCTATAGCCATTATCAAAAGACTTGAGAGCATGATCCAAAACATGGCAAGTGTTTATGTATCAGGCACTGGTGGGGAGGTGCTTCTTCAGTCTCAACCCACACACCTGGCTACTTTGGGGAGTCTGGGACAATTCCCACTCCTCTGCCCCACGGCTGAGACTGGCACCAGGAGTCAGGGGCTCAGCAAGCCCCAGCCCTGCCCTAGCAGAGCTAAGCCCTGCAGATTGTGTATTGTAACATCCAAGATTACATAAATTACATACATCTTCAACTTTTTGTTTGCCCCTCTGTTTATGTCTCCTTTGTTATCATGGTTTGTGAACTATAGCCCCGTGTGGAGCACACATGCAATTTTGATCTCATATTGCAGTTACAAATATTATTTGACAAATTGACCTAAATTAAGCAATATTTATTCATTATGTTTATTGCAAAAAAAAATGATGGTAAAAGATACATTTTTGGAGTACTATATTAGAGATCTATTTGTTTCAAGACTCTGAAAGCAAGTATACTGAATCTCTTTTGTATTCTCTCATCTCATCCTCAATGTAAAATGCAATTTTCAAGGTCATTACATTTCACTGCACAAAAGTCAATTTCCAGGAAATGTTACTCCTGGAATGCTACTACCTAATATCACCCCTTGAAGTTAATAAAGCAAACCCATAATTATTCTGTTATTAAATCTCTCCTTCATATTACAGGTAATTGCAAGGTAACCCCATACTTTGTTATTCATATTACCTTGTGTCAGAATGAATAAGGAATCAGATGAAGCACCTTGGAGTTTACAGGATAGGATATAAGATGCACTTTTTCAATGCTGCTACACAAATACTGGGGTATCACCTTCATTCAAACAGATTCAGTGGCAGTTTCTTGTCCCAGCTATTTGAAAAAGGATCTGTTTGAAACTATGAAATTGTGCATAAGTATTAGGCATGTAATATGTGAAAAAATATTACCATAGTAGAGGTGAACTATTTATATAGATTATTTCAGACTTGGTGGTTTGCACAATTGATCATTCTAAAAACTCTTCCAGCCTTAAGTGTTTACTGAAGGGTAAAACACATCTCTCACGAAGCCAAATTAAGCAATAGAAGAATATATGAAATTAAATCCAGGTGGAAATTTGAATAGCAGGTAACTGAAGGACAACTGCATGCTTTTAGAATACCAGAAAAATGTCAGCCTACAAATGAAAACAACCAAGGCAGACTAATGTACGTAGAGGTGATACTTATTTTTAAAGCACAGTGCTGACCCTAACAAACTCAAATAAAATCCTATTGGTTCTTTCCTCCAATAACCCCAAAGAAATAAACAAGTTATAATGAATAGTTTTGAAAAAGAAGACTGAACAAAATAGCACAACACTACATTAACTAATTTTTGCTGTTTGTCACCTCTATGATTGTCTAAATGGCATTTATGTAACACCCACAGAATTTATGTAAAAGGAAAATAAAAAACAAGCAACTTAGTGACTTCACTGCTATCAGTCTTCACTAAAAGACTACAGGGATAGCTACTATTAATACTGCAAATTTTTTTTCTTAATTAAAAGAGCACAGCACACTAAATTAAAAAAAATATTTGAACAACGCACTGCCTGGAACACACAACTTGTATGTGCTCTGTGTCATGAGTGCAGACACTTCAGGTCAGGTGGGGACACTGGGATCCTACTCACTGGCACTGCTCTCCTTACACCAATCCTGCAGAAGCCTTCCTTAAACTGCGCCGCATCCTTTCATCCCTGCTCATCCTCCAGCAAGCACTTACCCACTGGTACCTTCAGGGATGAGCCTCCCAGATCCACAGCAATGATAAAAGCTACAGGACAGAGGCAGATGCTCAGAAGGGGAAAGCACGGGCCTGCAAGGAAGCCCTGTGTCTCCAAGGAAGGAGCTGCTCCACAGAAACACTAGTACTTTACCGTGGGAGAGGCACTTGTGAAAGCAGCATTTGCTGGCTGTCCTGTAGTACAGAGGGCATCAGGAATGCTACAGCAGCCTTCAGTGTATGTCTTTAACGTTGGAAAATACTAAAGTAATTAAACCATCAAAGCAAGACTTCTTTGGGTTAAAACCATGTCCCAAGTTATATTTCTTAAAAACAAGCAGTAAAACAATTGTCAAAAGAAACTTATCTGATTCACAGAACCAAATTGTATTCCCTCAGCAGATAATTTTTCCCATCTATTTGTGAGAATCCTTCTTTATTTCATTTACAACAAAGCCTGTATTTGAGAACTTTAAGTATAAACCAAAATAATTATTTAGTAGTCCAAAACACACTTGTTAACAGAAACCAAAATTAAAAGGCTAAATCCAGAAGTTAAGCAATCAGCCAGTGAGGATTTCAATGCTCAATTTACTAGAAAGGAAATAATATTCTAGCACTGCACTTTTAACAGTCAGATGCCAAACCAACAAGTCGAGAGACCAAGTTTCTGTATCTTGTCAACACAGTAATTATTGAACAGGCAAAAAAAGTGTACCTGAAAGTACTTACAGAAAATATTTGCCCATATTTCCACCCTGGAGAGGCCACCACACCACTAGTATCAGCTCAGGACCTCTCCACTGATATTGCCAAAAGCCAAAATTCATCACTGCTGATTATGTGCCTTCTATTTCCATTTTTTTTTTAAGAGAAGAAAGTTGTCTCTATGGTGGTCCATGGAAATGCTTTATTCTCTGCGCCTGAGAGCTCTTCTGACTCCTACATGAAATCTAGGGTCTTTGTGGCAACCTTCTGGTTCTGGAGCTGTAGGAGCTGGGTGTGATTGTGCAGGGAAGCACTAAGAGAAGGTAAATCCCTCCCAACACAGCACAAACAGAGAGACACAGGATTTGCACTTGCTCTTTATTTTGTTTCCACCTGCAAACAGCAGCCATGACTCAATGATGCTTATGGGTGACCTCCAACTCGAGATATTCTACAATTCTATGACATTATGCTAGGATACGTGAAACGCAAAAAACCCAAACCAACAAACAAACAAAAAAAACCCCAAACAACAACAACAAGAACAAAACACACACACACACACAAAAAGCCAAAGCCACAACCCAACCCAGGAACAAATATTTTAAATAAAATTTTTAGCCTCTGTCTTTTTCCAAATGATCCCTAGTGATTAGTTTGTGGTTTTACCAAATGTAACCAGGAAAATACATTGAACTGCTTTCCCACCTCTCAGTTATACCAAACCACTTTTAATATATGGAAGCTCATGTAGGAAAAATTCATACACGGTTGCAAAATAAATACACAGATGTTGCATCTGGCTCAAGTAAAGGGTTGCAGACTGAGAGAGTATTAGTGGAGAAATAGCATATGTAGTACTGTATTTTTCAAGGCATCCCCATAGTTGCTTACTTTTTCCACCTTAAATGGGACAGAGAGCTGCACCCGGAGCCTTTGTAACTCCGGTGATGTATAGGGTGTCAGGAGCAAGCCTTTTTGCTATCTCCCAACTCCACAAAATTTTGTCATGCACAGGAACTCAATGAAGTTTGGAAACTGGTGAGATAGCAACTCATCCACACGCTGTGTCATTTTACGCAGCCTTAACCAATTGGACAGTTCCTGCAACATTTCTTGCTTTCTTCTGGGCACTGCAGTTTTGCTGTGCAGCAGCATTTGCACCAACAGGGCCACTAAACACTACAGACTGGGAAGGAAATTGAACTCTGGTTTCCTATACAGTGGAAATGTGGTACAGCCCTTACTGAAACCCACAGTCTCTACAGTCTGAATGAACTCAGACTGTCGGTGTGTTACGATGGCAAAGGCATGCCATTCCCAGAACAGCTCTGCGGCACAGAAGTGCACAAAGGTGCAAGTGACAGCATCTCCTGTATGCATGCACAGCAAATTTCACATACAATTTAAGTTTTCAGTAGGAAATATAGGCACTTAAACAGGCTGGGCAGTATTTCCACTTCGCATTTATGACGCCTAAAAGCAGCACCTTCTGTATCTCAAAGGGCAGTTTACTGATGCAGTCTTTCCATAGCAACTTTTCCAGCATCCAGATAAGTATATCATTTTACTCTTCCCAGGAATACTCTCTGAAGAAACTTTCCATTTAGGGCGATTTGGAATCTTACAGAATCAAAAGTATTTGCCCTTTAGTGTAGTTTTGTCACTATTCAAATTGAGAGAGAGAGAGAGGTTTCTTTTTTCTGAAAACCCTGGCTTCTTTGCTGCATGAAGATTTCTTGATGAAGAACTACACTGAAGAACTAGACTGAAAGGAGAAGTGTCTTCCTTCATGTCTTCCCACTGTTACTTACTGCCTAAGAAGGAAGCCAGGAAAGGTATGGTTTTAACCTTTTCCAGCATTCTGAGAAAATAATCAGACTAAAGGTTATATACTTGGAAAGCTAGCTAACATATAAGTTAACACTTCTCGCATATTGCATCATTGCATAAACATCTTGTAATTCAACTAGAGATCACTAGGTTTGGCCAACAAAGGGACAAGTATTAAGACATTAAAACAATAATGACTGAAAGTACATACAACAGATTCTTTGCATTTCCAAAATTTATGCAATACTACAGGAACTGTTCAGCAAGAGAAAAGGAACCCTGAAAATCCTGATTCATATGCATTAATTAATGTGGAAAAGTAATGCAATATTGCATCACCTTTTTATATTTGCTCCCTCCTTTTTCAAAATTAATGGGGTTTGCAAATAAAATGTTAGGGCAATTTACCTATAATTATTCCTAACTCTACCTTTTACTACCAGTCATAAGCATTCAAAAAGTCTATGAGGCTATTCTAAATCAGTTTCTTTCATTAAGTAATTCATCTGAATCTGTATTTATTTCCACTTGGATTTCAGTCCCATTCTGCATTCATGTTTTCCACATATTGTTCCTTTTCGCTTATTTTTCTTGGTGGGCACAACTGATGAGGTTTTTATAATTGCAAACATTTGAAAGAATAACAGCATATCATGGGAAGGGTGAGGTTGTGAAGACAATTAATTTAAGCTTGGTTTACACATATATACATGTACATAAATGCAAGATTGCATATAAATAGATAACATCTTCTACAGTGACAAATACATCAGTATCCGTCATATCATTTCCTTCTATTTCTATGTTAGAAGAAACTATTCTGGCATAATCAGCAGTATAATTACATTCCTGACAGGGGTTTTCTACATCATTAAATATATAGCTACAGATGTAGTTTCATTAAAAGGGGTCAAGAAAGAAAATGATGTGCGTAAGTTACATGTATTAAGAGTCTTCTTTGGGGTTTTTTAACAGCATTAATGCAACAAGGATGAAAAGCAGTTGTAAAATGGTTTCATTCTGGCTCAACAATAGCTGTACTAAGTCTATATATGAATACACAGCAATACAAAGTGCACAGAGTAGAGCAGAGTTTCAGATATTTTATTTCCTAACCATGAAATCACACAGAAAGCAATGCCTGGACTACCTTAAAAAGAAAATGTGGGGGTTGCTTGGCCCACCTGCCCCATTCCCACCACCTTGGCTATCTTTCTTTTTACAACAGTAAGCAAGGATAAGAGGCATAGTTTTGCTTGCTCTCCCTCTATAAATTTAAAAGTCTACCTGGTAGACAGACTAAAACACAGAGATCTCCAAACAGAGGTGGAGAAACACATGAAAAAAAGTGAGAAGAGATGGCAAAGACCTCTTGCAGCTGCATGAGTATATCAAGTCCACAGCTGCAGCAACAGGGGCTGTGCAGGGTTGATGGCGTAGCAACCTGAGTTAGGTAAAGGTGAACGACCTAGCATGTGCAGAACATGAATGAATACTGGAGATCTCAGAGAAACATTAGCATCACATCTCATCCGCATTCTCAGAAATCAGTCTCACCTTCCTCTGCACATACATCTGTGATCCCTCAAGGACACACTAGCATGGTCTGTTCTGCTGTTCAAACATTATTTTGTATTTCTCCCTCAAAATTCAGTAAAGACATTAACTACTACTTCAAGATTATGTTTGCTGTTTCATTCATTTGTGCCACTGATATCATTTAAATCTCACATTAAAAATAGTTGACTTAACAGTCAAAAGAGCCTTGCCAAAACTACAGATAAAGCAACTTCAGTCATCTTCACTCCAGAAGACATTCTAGGGATACGTAAGGAAAAGATTCAATGGACCAGTAGTTTAAATGCAATCATTCTCCAACATGATTACAATTTCCATTATTAGAGGTATTCACTATAAATAAAATAAACCAACAGGAATTAGTACTACATGCTAACATTACACTTCATATTTATAGCTTTGATATATATATGATGCATAAAGTATAATGCAGATTATATAAAGGTGCAGAGAGGATAGAATAATTTATCATCTTTTCAGCAGATTTTGGAAATAAGGTTTTGTATCAACTGTATAAATGCTTTATACCAACTTCCATGTTGTACTTTGAAGACTAAAGTAAGAGCAAGAAGATTCATATTTTTGAAAGCAAATAATCCTTTTAAATGGGATGGGCTGACTGTTTATTTTTCGTATGATTCAGTACAGCACACAAACCCACAGTCTACAGCAGAGAAAGTTTGTATTCGTGCTCCAACATCTGAAGTCACAGAAGACTTGTATTTTTAAATCAAATTTTTTCTGGCACTTTGCACTTTGTTGGATTTATTCTCACTCCAAGAGGATGCTGTGCCAGGAGCCAGCAATGAGTTATTACAGGTTAAAGAAAAAGGAGGCTTACCACAGCATTTGAGCTACAGGACTGATACACAACTGACTGGGAAACAATATAGGATGGGCAATTTATGTAAGTAACCACACTTGGCAGCTCAGATTTCTGGCTGCAACAAATGAATTTGAAGTCTCCCTGGAAACCATGATTTAATCCCGCCTGTGAAAAGCCTGTGCTGTTATTTCTCTTTATCAAGCATCTTGGGATTCCATGGAACTTTCCCTCCTTGGATGGATCCAAGAAAAACAAAGCAGCTAATCAATAGGATAAAATCTGACACTCAAATTGTACCATTTAAATTAACTTTGCATATGACAATAGGATTCTGTGTAAGAAATGTTTCGACGTACTCCTACAGAAAATCCAAAAGTTCAAATTTTGGCTGTGCACATGTATAAGCATCTATGTTACCAAACAGGGAAAGAGAAAACAATTTAATAGAAATTACTACCTGGTGCAATAGTCTGGGAGATCATTTTGTCTGTGCTAAGGAATGTAGAGTTCAATTGGGCCACTGACAGAAGGGGAACAGTCACTGGGGCACATAATAAAATAACTACAAATTATATAAAGTAACTATATATAATTATATATAATTTAGCAATGAAACCACTATGGAAATTGGCTCAAGTCTAAGAGAAAGGTGCAACAATCTCTAACAATGAGTGTTGACAAGGAAGAGTCATAAAGGCAACGTAAAAATGGAATCAATCCAAGTAAGAACTTCTAATGCAATTAAAAGACTACTTTTGGATTGTGCTTAGTTGACAAGAAATACACAGAATTGTATATCATCTGTTACTGCTGTGGTCTCCAAGTTCTAAGAAAAAGCAAGACAGCTGAGGACCCAGAAACATTGTCAGTGCTACCAGATTCAGAGAGGTCCTAATATGTCAGACAACATTTCTGCCAATAGCTCCTCACCCACTTCTTTCTTTTCCCATTACATATATTTTCTTTTCATCTTTTTATTTTTGTTCTCCACTTTTAAAGAAGGGAGGATAGGGTTAGCTAAGATGTTATTTCCAATGTGATGACCACAATATTTGCCATGAAAACAAAAGAGATGCAGTACGAAATATACAACAGGGGACTTTAAATGAGTTTATTTTGTGAAGGAAAGAACAAATCTATAGGCTTCATTTGCCTCCTGCAAGCAAGGACCAGCATCCGAAATAGAAATTGTATTTTTCTATCTTCCTAACTTTTTTTTCTCTTCCTTTCTCCTTTTTATCCTCCAAACAGGTTTGGATTCCAGCAACAAGCCCACTAGCATTATTGCCTTCTTCCACAAATTACACTTAATGCTATTGTTTATTTCAATTTAAGTACTGTCAAATGGTGGAGAGGGTATGAGTGATGCCATGGATCCGTACTTTAGCCAAAGGCTTCAAAACTTCATTTGAAAGCTTAGTCCTTTGCAATTCTTTAACTGTCCTCTCTCTTTTTTACATAATTTCCAGCCATATTCAATAAAAGGCAAATCAGACTAATCTTTTCTTTTTTTTTTTAAATTCATAGTCATAGAAAAAGCTGATTAAACTCTGTTCAAGCTTCAAAACTTAATATTGTTTTACTCTATAGAATGAATGGATGTTTATTCAATTTAATGTAGTACAACAGCCTTTATAATGGTATCATGAAGTAGACTGGCCTCGAAAACATTTGATTAGATGTTAACACTATATAAACTCACTAACATAAAACCAAGAAGAATCACATAAGGTAAACAGATAAAAAGGATTTTTAAGTCTTCCCATTCTATGTTTTTGAAATGATAGGGTTCTTTTTACTTAGTCTTGTTTTCACTGAAAATATTGACAAATCACTCAAGGGAGGCTGTGATGGCTGAAGGAATGGAAATAGTAAAGATTCTAAAGGAATTTAGGACCTGAACTAGGAAAACTTTGAAAGAATTACAGTTGTATTCAGTGAAGCTAAATCAAACCCTTAAGATTTTAAACAGTTTTTCTGAGGGAAGAAAAAAGAACTTTAGTACATGCATTCTCAAAGGGGGAAACATAAACATTTGCTGTTTCAAGTATATCCAAAATTTGGTACTTTGAGAAGTACTTGCAGTTCTAGATATGGTGTAATCCCAAGCAAAAATTAAAACCATGCAGAATTTCCACACCCAGCTGCTTTACACCTGCAAAAATACTAAAGATATTCCCGCAAGTATTCCAGCTCTCTTTCTTTACACTGTGATTACTCTTATGACCCACTATATGCAGACAATTATTTTTATTACTTTTATGAAGTATAAAAACCCTTCCTAGTCCTACCACATGGTTTCATTCAGTCCAGCAAGCAACTAAGGACACAGTAGCTGCAGGGCTGACCAACAAATGAATAGACAAGTCACATCAAGAAGCTTTTGCAAAGGTGCAGGATGGGCAGGAGGCCCTATACAATCCACGTCTCTGGGTACTCCCTCTGCAGAAGATTCCTGCGTATTTCTGTACTTTCAGCTTTGTTTCACAAAGGTAAATAGCATTAAGAAAAAATATAAAGTAAGCCAGCAGATACCATACAAACCTCTCCCTGTAAATCACTTTTTCACATAGGAAAACCACCAGTATTTCCCAAAGTCCCAGGTAGGCATCTCAACTGGGAGCGGTTTTTCATTTTAGCACGCTTGTTATTGTAAGATCCCAGATTAATTCCCTATTTCTACTTAAAAGCCTTGTACTCCTGTGGTGGGTTGATCCTGGTGCCCACCAAAGCCTCTCTATCACTCCGCACCTCAGATGGAAGGGGAAGAGAAAATATAACAGAGGGCTCCTGGGCAGGGGGAGATCACTCATCTGTTGCCATCACAGTCAAAACAGATTCGACTAGGGGAAAAGTTAATGTAATTTATTATCAATCAAAACATGGTAGGATCGCAAAGAAATTAAAGCAAATCTTAAAAACACCTTCTCTACACCCCTTCCTTCTCTCCAGCCTCAACTTTACTCACAAATTCTCTACCTCCTCCCCCCAGCAGCACAGGGGAATGTGGAATGGAGAACAATCAGTTCATCACATGTTGTCTCTGTCACTCTTCAGGGGAAGACACCCATACTCTGGCATAGGGTTCCTCCCATGGGATACAGTGCTCCACAAACTTCTCCAACATGAGTCCTTTGCACATGCTGCAATTCTTCATCAACCACTCCAGTGTGAGTCCCCTGTGGGGTCACAGGTCCTGCTAGGAGCCTGTTTCAGCACAGGCTTCCCACGGGGTCACAGACTTCTTCAGGCATCCATCTGCTCCAGAGTGGGGTCCTCCAGGGGCTGCAAGTGGATCTCAGTTCTACAGTGGTCCTCCATGGGCTGCAGGGGCACAGCTGCTTCACCATGGTCTGCACCACGGGCCGCAGAGGAATCTCAGCTCCAGTGCCTGGAGCACCTCTTCCCTCTCCTTCTTCACTGACCTTGGTGTCTGCAGAGCTGTTCCTCTCACATGTTCTCACTCCTCTCTCTGGTTGCAGTTGCCATTGCACAGGGTTTTTTTCTCTTTTTAACTATGTTATGCCAGAGGCACTCACTGATCGGCTCAGACTTGGCCAACAGCAGATCCATCTTGGAGCCAGCTGGCATCGACTCTGTCAGTCACAGGGGAAGCTTCTGGCAGCTTCTCAGAGAAGCCACCATGGGACCCCCATCAATACCAAAACCTGGCATGCAAACCCAATACAACTTCACACATCCAGACATTCTGCTCTATTTTGTCCCACTCCTGGAGTAACACTGCATATTGAGGTGATTATCTATGGAATAGTGACACCAAAAAAACCCCCATCTCTGAAGTAAACTACATGGAATAAACAGATGACAATGATTATTCTGGATGACCTAGGAAGTACTGCCGTTCATAGACATCCCTCAGTGTCTTCTAATAAACCTGTTTCTGCTTATTAAAAGAATGGCCTTTAAAAAAGTAATTTAGCTCCTTGTGGGGGTGGGGCAGGGGATTGCAGCATTGCTACAGGTCACTGAGAGAGAACAAGAAGAAGGTCAGATCTCTGAAGGGCTCTGGAGGACTCTTGGGGCATGGGGAGTGAGGATGCAAAAGCTGCATGCAGTCCTGGTCAGCACTGTTCTGGGTCTGTGGGAATCTAAGTGGAAGAAAGGAATAAAACCAGTGACTCTTCCTCTCTCCCCCATCCACAGCCTCTCTACCTAAATGCAGAGAAAGCTGCAGGGAGATCTCAGTGCAGTCTGCAACTACTTAGAGGAAAGGTCCAGAGGAAATGGAGGCAGGCTCTACCCACATCCATACAGGATGGATGGTGGAAGGACGAGGGGAAATGGGCACACTTGGGAATAGAGGAAATGCCAGCTAAATATAAGGGAAACATTCATTTTCTACCAGGAAGATGGCCAGACACTAGAAGAGGTGGCAATATCTTCATCTTTGTTGTTATTCAGACCTGGACTGATCAAGACCCTAGCCTGCCTACACTAACTGGGTTTTTTTTGAGCTGCAGCTGGAATGGATGATCTCAAGAGATCCTTTCCAACCTCCACATTTCTGAATCTCTGGAGTTCCTTTTCAGGAGACACCCTTATTCTTGAGAGTACAGTTTCCAAGGCACTTTTCCTAGAGGGGCACAGCTCCATCCCTTAGGCACATCACCCTTCTCCAAGCCGCTTGCTTTTCTGAGCTGTTCTGTTGCAGGACCAACGAAGGTAAAAGGAGAGTGTGATGAAGAGCAGACAGGAAAAAGAGAGGGGACAGGGTGAGAAAAGCAGGTCCAGACAGTCCTGCCCTCCTGCTGCCCCAGAGGGCAGAATGGAGCTTCAGGGGTGGTCACTGGGCTGTCTTCTTGGCAACAAGACCAGCAGACAGCTGCGTAACCAGGAGACAAAGTTGGGCTATTCAAACCCCACCACATGCACAAAATATCCAGCCATATTCCTGCAAGCAAGATGTCTACCAAAAGTCTTTCAGTTTGAAGTCAGCCATGACAAAATAGTACCTTTTTTATTATGACACTTCAAAGGTGTTTAAGAAGCAAGTCTTCTTGTGCTCAGAGGCAACATGAGCCCCTGAAGAAGGTATCCATCAGCTCTTCAGCTTTCAAAGTGTCCTTTTATTGCCTGTGATTCTTTAACAAATAGTGGTGGCTATCACCCTTTAATGAGAAACTCCAGATCTTCCCTTTCATTGTTTAGGGGTCAATGTTTCTTTTAACATGTTAAAAATATTCCCTACATGTCTCTGTGTGCTTGAATTTTCAGAGGTGATACTCTGTAGCTGGATACATCACTGTATCTGTATCACAACTGCCTAGCTATCACATTCCTGCTTTATGATCAGCCTTACCCTTGATGATGCTGGAGAGAGATTGTCCCACTCCTAAGCTAGCAGAACCATAAGCACCATCTCATCTCTCTTCAAGAAAAGGTCCCCAAACCCTGTAACACTGCTTTAATCTTTTACCTCTCATATCTTTGCTTGTTCTTTTCTCTCACTCCAGACAATCTGGGCTATTGGCCACTGTTTTGTTTAACCTTCAGACTTCACTAATAAGGTTTTAATAGTACAACTGGATGCAACACTAAATCCCCAGGATATTGTGAGGAGAACTACCTTCAAGACTGAGAGTTGTTTGATTTTACAACAATTTCAACAGACAGGGCCATTTGAGTTAGTTCTGCACTTGGAATTTCTTGGAAATCAAAAATGTTCAAAACTGAAGAAAATTAGTCCTCTGCCATTGCAGAGAATTCCCTACAAGCTGGCACTGCAAGGATGGAGTGGGGGTGGAAGGCAGCATCCTGTTCTATCTTGCCAGTTTACTCGTGGGAAGAAGGCAAATTCTTTCCTCCCACTCTGTGTCTATGAAGAAATCTTCAACATACGGGTCAGAGAGTCATCTGGCCCCCAGGGAGAAGACTTGCTGCTATACCCAGCAGTGATCTCAAACAGTCATAAGCACTCCCTTAGGTTCCCACCAGGGAACCAGAGTAAATAAGGCACATTTCTCCATCTTTTGAGCAATAATTAAATATTATTTACCAGAAGACCTACACAGGCTATTTTAAGAGATTATATATTTTATTATATGGGTTATATATTATAAACCATACAGTAAGCAGCCAAAGACTTTCCCCTGAGGACATGGTTTAATGGCGAACATGGTGATGGTGCTAGGATGACAGTTGGAGGTGATGATCTTAAAGGTCTTTTCCAATCTTAAGGATTTCTTGATTCTAGTCTGCCTCCTTCATGCCATTCCACTTGCTAATTTTCTGTTCAAGAGAACAGTGTGAACAGTTCTGCACTTTGCTTCTTTTTGACATGAAGGGGCCTAGAATTTCTTAAGAATTAGAGTGTCATATTTCCGAATCAGCCAACTTGACTTAAATTAGCAACAGATAAATTAAATTGCCATTAGAGGTTACAGCAGTATAGGGAACATTTTTTCTTTCAAAAGCACAAAGTAATTTTTCCAAAGTAGTTTTCCCATATCTCAAAACATACAAGACGTAACTCATTTTCCACAGAGTCCATTAAGAAACGTTTACTGTCACCAATGTAGGTTGCAAAAATAAGAATAAAAGAGCATGGCACACTTACTAGGAGCTATGGCAAGTTGCTTACACTGGATATTGATTATATCAGACAGGTCTGAACAAAGTACAGAAACAAAGTCATGCTGTCTTGCATAAACAAGTGTACAACTTAGCTTTCACAGATATATCACAAATTTTAAAAAGCAGATTTTTTATCATTGTAAGTTTTAATAAAAAGTTTTTTTAAAAAGTGAAATGAATACATTATTATTTGTGCCAGAAATCTGACATTTCTAAAGATGCCAAATGCATTTTCAGACATATTCCAGAGTTACTCAACTTGCGATGGGCTTTTCTTTTTTATTGTCAAACTCATGCTCTTAGAAAAATGGTAGATTTCAGGTTGGTTTCTTTGTTTAAAAAGATGAATTTATATGCAAGAGGGAAGTCTAATACATTTTGTATTCCCAAGAACACATCTTGACCCTTACAATGTTTCAGAGCAAACACTTGCCGTCTTTCTAGGGTTTATTCTGGTATGGAAGCTAAGGATTATATATTTGGACAAAAGCACCATGAGTGCAGTCTTAGTGACTTCATATAAAGAAGGCTTATGGAGATAAACACATGTGTTAAATGTCAATTTGTATTTCCTACAGTAAATGAAAAGCCATGTTTTAAAAGCATTACTAGCACAGATTCTTCAGACCATGGTGTTCTGCAGTCTCCCTTTTGGGAGTGATACTTTTTAATTATATCCAATTCTTAACCTGCTGCCAACATTCTCAAGAGTCTGACCATGTTTCACCATACAATAAAGATGCTGGAGGTAATAATAGCAGGTTTTTATATTTTTTGCTCCAGTTAATTTATAGATACTAGGTGCAAAGTAGTTCATTACAAAATGAGGTGCTGCTGGTGCCTGTTGTGGTACAACTCAAAATCTCCAGATTCATCAGAGCCTGGATTTATGCTATGGAGCACCAGCATAAGGTAATTTGGTTTATATTAGCTCACCATGATGATGGTATTAATTTTTATAGTGTTATTAGAAAATTACTTTTACTGTTATTAGAAATTAGCTTTGAAATTGGGGGATTGATAAACTGTTCAAAATATAGTAAGCCAGAAGCATGAAAAACCATTGAATAAACATGGAACAAAATTAAGTTATATACCCAACTTATCCAACATACAGCAATAAATAATTTATGTTAGACAACACACACAAAAAGAAATCAAAACGGATCCAGATTAAGAGTTTATAAACATATTCCCTTTATATGATGTTTCCTGTCTATGAAGTTTGCTTCATAGAAAAAGTTTTATGAGACTTAACATGAATTTTAAAAAGACAGGTTCCAAAACGCATTAAGACTTTATTTGTATGTTTCTTTCCTCTACTAAGGTAAGAGGTAAGAACAGAGTATGGCTAAGAGGCATTGAAACCTCTGTACCAGAGGGCAACCTCCTGGTGGTGAAGGGTAGTCTGGAGTCAGGCACAGCCTTTGCCAGACAGAGCACTGAGAGAGACACTTCTCCAGTTCTGCTCAGAGACACCTTGAATAGGAAAATCCTAAAGAAGCTGTATATTAACATTACCTTACCTGTGCCAAAGAATATAGAAAATTTTGTACAGAATGTAATACTAAGGGAGAGGTGGACAAATTCCTTTTCATGAAAGTATGTTATTGTCTACATTCTATGCTGAAGTATAAAAAATGTGTAAATTTTAACATAGATATGTAAAAATAAATATAGCATTTACCTGCAAGTTGTAAAACTAGCACTTGTGGGTTTAGACTAAACCAATCATTGTACAGACACAGCGTGACTTCTTCAACTTAAAATGACTAGGTAACCTGCTGCTTCCACTCAACAAGGAAAAAGAAAAGGGTAGATATCTCAGTGGATCATAAAATCTGCACCTGGACTGTAATTTATTGCATTAAGGCTGAAATAAACACAGCATTATCTGTACAACTGCACCTGCAAACAAAATAAGTCAGGAAGTCATCAAAATAAATAAGCATACACCTCACATCATACAACTTGAAGCTTTAAATACCAGCTATTCTATTTCCACTTACAGAATGATATGTGTATTGGGTTTGCACAGCC
>WBMZ01001092.1:0-105576 GCA_013400975.1 Atrichornis clamosus
AACAACAATAATAATTTTTAAAATTACTCTTCGTTTTACTTTAATTTTCCTGCTGCGTCTCCCAGCCGCGCCGGGCGAGCAGGACCCCCCTACCCACCGCCCGCAGCCGTCGCGGAGGTGCCCCGGAGCCGCAGCGCCATCGGTACCGCGTTTAAATGCGGGCAGCGCGCACGTCCCGCGCCCCGCGCAGCGACTCCCGACGGGCACGGCCGCCCCCCCTCCGGAATGGTCACCCCTCTGCTCCCGCTCTGGATAGTCCCGAACTTGGTTCCCATCGAAATCAAGTCCTTGACAAATAACTTTTCCTGGTTATAAAGGTGGCACCCTTTTAAACGCCAGCAGAAGCGTTTAAGGCTGCAACTTCTTGCAGCTGTGAATTTCCCAGGCCGGGTTGTACGGAAGGCAAAGGATTTCCCTTCATTGTTCTGAAATTCCCCTTTATAATTTCATGCTCCTGGTTCTGGGAGAGAGCACGCCGCACAGTAGCGGGCTGGGCTTTGCAGAAGCTGCCGGCATCCCGATGCGCCAGGTTTAGGGTCCCCGCTGAGCTCCCCCGTCCCAGGGAACACAAACCCATCCTGGGTGGCCTCTCCCCTCGAGTCGCTCCTAGGTCCTATGCTTTTCCCTCGAGCTGGCTCAGAATCAGACTTGATTTCCACAGGCCAAGCAGAATCCGACCCTCCAAAAGAGGGATGACAGGTGACAACACACCACGTCCAGACAGCTGCAGCCTCGGACAAACCCAGGGTCTGGTCCACAGCCCCCCACTGCCCTCTTTGTCCCTCACCAAAAGCAGAAGTCGATGGCCAACTCTCCTGGAAGCCTCTTTCCACCCAAGAGGTGGCACTGATGAGCCCACACCAGCACGTTAATGGCCTTGGCTTTACCCTGACACAGGACTTGCTCTCCACTGCTCCTGTGCTTTTCTCTCCATGTGCCAGTGGTTTTTTCCACACTTTCCCACACCACTTCACAATAAGCACACAGAAATTCTCTCTCTGTTTCTTGCTTAATCATGGATGAAAGCCCTAGGAAAGGCCACCCTTTAGGCATCTCTCTATCAACCCATGCTCCAGTCTACTCCCTACAGTTTTTGGCACCTTCTTGCTTCAAATTTTCTTAAACTCAAGGAATAAGTCAAGCCAGCAAGAGTTTGGGACACAAAGCACAGACCAGTCATGATTATGCTTTAATCATTCAAGTAACCACCCCAGTCCTGGCAAGTGGGGAGGCCTGAGTGACTCAGAAGCCACAGGCAGTCACCACCAGGGTGCATGACCCACAAGGGGACACCTTCAGGCTCCTTCAGCCTGTGTCAATGTATTTACACATTCTGTATGGAATAGGTTGCACAAAACAAAGCTTTCTTCTTGATCAGACAGAGAGACCTATACAAAACTAAGTAATGTGCCATCATGGATTTGAGTTAAAGCCCAGGGGAAGAGCAGTGAAGTATTTTGATGCTTTGGGAGATGGCACAGGGACTGCAGTGCAGCAGCTCAGACACTTGGGGATACCTTTATACATGAAATGCAGGACTCCACACTAACAATTCCTAAGATAATAAGTAATGTCTGTAAAAAATATGATTATTTAGAAAGTTTTGTTAGTTCCTGTAATGAAAGCCTTGCCAACCAGCAAATCTGATACTTTTAACTGTGCAATATAGGTAAGGCAACAGGGGCACAGAAACCTCTCTGAGGCCAATGATGCACCCTCAGGGCTGCAGGGGGCAAATTAAAGCCAAACCCTGCCCTGACATGAAATGGATGCTCTCCTGGCCACCCACTCTCAAGTCTGAGGGCCCTAACACCGAGTTTAGAACTCACATCCCTTTTCCCCCACCTTTCCCAAGAGACTTCTCCAACATCTAAGCCACACAGCAGCTCCCCATTCTTACTGCATCCTTCCAAGCTGTAAATCCAACAAGCAAGGAAGCACAGTATCAAATGCTTTTCCAAAACGGCCTCAATAAATTCTCCCTACTGTTTCACTCAACAGGCACATCGAGAGCAATAGCAAATGCAGGCAAATGCAAAACAAACACTGCTGGAAGAACAACCTGTGTCCATTCTGAATGGCCCTACCTCACCATGCTCCTGTGGTGCCCCCAGAGCACGACCCACCGTGCCGTGCCACTGGCCAGGAAAGCACTGAAGACTCGGATTATCCCCCTCTGGGAGAGGGGGGAAGGGGTAGCTAATGTCTTCTCCAAAACTCCACTAAACCTGCCTGATCTGCTGCATTTCTGAACCAAACAGGGCACTTGTGATCGTGATGGGGGTGACCACAAGGACTGCATGCCCGAATGCACAGCCAGCAGCAGGAAACACCGGCCAAAGGGCCCCGTGCTGCCCTTGAATGAGCTGCATCCTGACAGAGCTTAGTTTGGGTGGGAAAACAGCACGGGGCTAGGAATGCCCACTGGAGCCTCTGAAGCCCACGGCAGTGGTGAGGCTGCCACCTTCACCAGCCCCAGCAAAAGCCCCAAAATGTGAACCCCTGGGCCTAAACCAGTACTCACCATGAGAAAATAATCTCTCTCTCCTCTCCATCATGGTTCCAGTCACGAGCAGCACATTATTTACAAGCAGCTGGAAAGGAAACACCGTTATTCTGGCAGTTTCAGACTTCCCAAACGCAGTCCCTTCCCCCCTCAGGTGCCTGATTTGCCAAGGTTTAGTGCCTGTAAATTTAAAGCTACTGTGCTTTTCTGTCATCTTATTTTTCATTCCTACCTTTGTGCCTTCATAAGGAATATCCCTGCACCGAAGGAGTCAATTTATGACTGATACTTTTGAGCTCCAGTTTCAACAGCCACTTGAAAACAACAGAAAAAAAATCTCACTTTGTTTTTTTTTCAAAGTGGGTACTGTTTTATCCACTGGAGCTGCAGAGGGTAGTGTGGGGGAGATACCCATGCTGCCACCCATGTGCTGTGTTTGACACCCTCCTGGGAGCCCAGGAAAGAAGCATCTGTGCTGGGAGAAGGATGCACTGCAGCAGGATGAAGGTGGCTGTGTGGAGCACAAGCACTCAGTGAAGGCCACTGGTGCTTGGCTTTTCCCCGTGTGGTGCTGGAGTTGTTTATCCCCACGGCACAACTGCATGCTCCGCTGCCACATCCCGCTAATACTGACACAGGGCAGCTCCAGGCCGAGGGCTGCTCCCCTTCCTCCTTGAGAGCAGAAACTACTGGGAGATTTAAATGCATGAAACCATGTCTGAGGAGCCAGATGGGCCAGGCAAAGCCTGATGTCAAGTCATGCCACAGCATCTTCCTGAAAGGGTCTGCGACCTCAAACGTCTCCCTGAATTATGTAAAAAACACATTTAACGCTTCCATCGGAAAGCAACCAGCACATCCCACACACAGCAAAGGAGTTAAAAGCAAACAAACAAACAAACAAACAACCTCATCAACACAGGAAGCCTCTAACAAAGCTATATATAAAACATGATCGATATTGATTAATTGAAACCCACCCATCACCTTGTTTGGGGGAAGGAAAAACACAGTGTGTTTTGATTTCACTTTGATTTCCACTCTCCAGTTTGAGGGGCTAGAGGCACGTGACTGAATTTGCTGGCTTCTACATTGTTTTGGTCTGAAATCACTAAAAACCACAGGAGTCTGTGCAGAGGAGGCATTTCTGTAGCACTTTGTCAGGATTACAGTGACCAGTCCCTTCTCTCTGGTTCCGTAGGAGCCTTTCGTGGCCCCAGCCAATGTCATGAAAACTCCTGCAGCTCCCTTGAAACTCATCCCAGATCTGTCCAAAACTTGGATCAGGCTCATAAACCTCAGACAAGTTTTAAGCTGATGATGAATTAAGGTACAAAGTGAATATTTTCTCCTCCTGGAATTTGTTATTAAAAGCCCTGAGTTTCCAAAGTGGACAAATAGTTCCTAACTGAGTAATTAATTACCTTCCCATCTCCTCTTGATGCCGCAAGCCATCCATTAATGGATACCAATCATCCAAAAGGCACTTAATACCTGACCATTTTTCTCGAAATTTTGGGGGTGGTGGTATCTTATTGATTTATTTTAACAAGAACTGCTTGCCTTGTACCTCTGTTGGAAGCAGCTTGTTCCAGATACTTGACATTTGGAGGTCAGGATGGATATGGGTCTTGTGATATTTCTTCATTCCTCACAGAAAAACGCACAACTTGAAATGATGTCGCATTTTGAATCCTGTCACTGGAAATAAATCCTTTATTTTCTAGGGGGAAAATAAATAAATCATCCATATATCTGGGAAGATGCAATTCTAAATTTCTTATTTATTTCTTTTAGGACCTTTTTCAGCCAGCTCTGGTTTGGAGTGCATCAAGAAAAACACAGACATTTTGGAGCTGAGTAAAACACTTCAGAGCAGTGCCCTTAAATGCGGAAAGAGGCCCCCAGTGAAATTTAAGAGTGACACTTGGATCCAATAAAGTTACAGGTGTGCTCCTTGACTGCTAAGTTTCTGGGAGCACCCGTGATTCTGTTTGCTCTTGCATAGGGTGGTAAATCCCAGGTATCGGGGGATATGAGCATAAAAATCATGTGAAAAAAGCCACGAGAAGCAGAAGGCAGAAAAGAAAGGAGCCTCTCTTGTGCCGTACAGGCTTTAAAGTGATTTATTTTTAGCCTGCAGTTTGCTGCTAGAGCCTCTCATCCGTAGCTTTTAAGGCTGTTGCTGCTGAGGTCTCACCTTGTCTTAGGTTTAAGGGATGCTCTGCCAAATCTGGGTTGCAGCAAAACACCACTGCGGAATATAACAAGTCCATTATATACCACTTTTATACAGAGTTACCAAATTTATAGGTTGTCTACAAAACCTTCTCTCTTTTATTCCCATAATTACCTTTTCTAAAATTCACCAGGCAAGGGCAATAATTCAAACAACCTCCATTTCCCACTAACCTAAATGTTAATCCTAGGTCGGCTCCTGTGCTTCAGCAAATCTCTTCTGACCTTGCAGGTGTGTAGGTATGATGCTGTTTGAGAAACTCTGCCTGTCTGAATCTAAATCAGAGGCACATGGGTGAGAGCAAACCACTCGTGGGGTACAGAGAGCCCCCCGTGCTTAAATTCAGTCGTGCACACAAACATCATTTCGTATTCTGTCACCCTTCTTCGCTGCTTCACCGCTGCTGTCACAACTATCTGCTATGAATAAGTGACCATGGCAGGCGTGTGATGTTTTGGCCACCATGCACAGCAATAAACATCCAAGGAAACTCAGAGCTGATCAAGAGCAGCCAAGAGGAGAGGAAAAAAAAGAGAAGTTTGAGCTAAGATATGGTTTTAATGAGCTTGATTCTCCCTGTGCAGGCTCCTAATGGGACACAGATCCAGGTGGATGACAATTTATACCAACTGAGGAGTTGTCTCTCAATGCCAGTATCACAGTAAAACTTCACTTTTCTTCTGCCCATTCTTAGTTCTGACTATTTGTACTGCAAGTTTTTTGAGAGAGAAAATTCTGATTTCTGGACCCACTTAGGGATCACAAAAGCAGCATGAACTTCCAGGCAATACTGCAAGGCAAGTAATAAAATATTTATACTCAATTACCTTCTCTGCCTGTATGCTTTGCAAAGGAAATCATCAAAAGTAGAGCCACCAATTTACAGCTGGAGTCTTAAAAAGGAATGAAACCAAGCTGCTATAACCACATCTCTCTCAAAACCAAATGTTTTCACACCTTGACCCATAGCAGAACATTTTCATTTCATTATTATCATTAATAATAATAATAATTACAAAGCAAAAGGGAAATAATTATAGATGATTGAAAAGCTTAGAAATGGCTTAGAAAACAGGAAAGCCTTTCCATAATGACATTCAAGCTGCACCTTTGATACATAACAGGATTTATGATGCTCAGAGCTGAGTCCCAAACTCACTTTCAAGAAACCTGAAGCTTCATGAAGCTTCATGAAAGCCTCAGCTTCATGTGCCATGAGGGCACAACCTGGCTCTTGGGGGGCGAAAGTAGCACATTACTATTCACACCAGGAATCCCCACCCACATTTCCTCCATTCAGCCACAAAGTATGCAGCTGATAAATTCCTGTGCCCCTAATTTCACCCATTTTTTTTTAGAGTGCTACCAAAGCTAACAGACGTTTTTGACGTGACCCGACAATCTTTAGCTGTACAACAGCTTGCAATCTTTCTTGCTGGAAGTTTCCTTGATGTGCAAAGCCCTGAGTACCCACAGGGCCTGAACTCTTGGAGTCTCCGATGTTACCCAGGGTGTGGGACTGTTGATGCTAAAACAAGGCTTCCTGCTACTCTTACAATTAACTACACCAGAGCTAATGCTCCAGGAAAGATTAGAATGTCCCTTTCAAGCATTGCACAGGAAAGTTGTTATAACCTGTATTGGCAGCAAAGAAATCATCCTTGTGCGATGCATTTCTCCCTTGCAGATACGAGGGGAGGGAAGGACCAGGTACCTGTGCTCACCAGGTGGTGGAGGGAGCTGCCTCCTGCTGTGGTGGTCATGGTGCCAGTGAAGGAGGTGGCAGAGTTTCTCCAGCAGCAGCATGTGGGGCCCAAAGACCAGAAACCCCTGGAACAATGTGCTCTGCAGAGCATCTCCTCCACTGCCAGGTCTCAATAGCAGCGATTGCCATCCGGTGCTGATGCCAGAACTGCTGCTGCCTTTTTCCAGGAATACCAAAGCACACCCCATCCTGGCACCACAGAGCCCTCCGGATGTCCACTCACCAGGCCCCTGAACAGCACAGCATGGTGTCTTTCTCTGGCAGGAACCAAAGGCTTCCCTTCCCCAGCACATAAACACAATTGGAATGTTTCCAGAGGACGTTCAGGTGCAAAGGGCTGCTGGACGGTGGTGGCAGGAGAAGGAGACAGCTACTGCACACTTAGCTGAAAACAAAGCTGTAGGGCCTCGTCTCAATGCTGCTAGCCCAAGGGAGACACTGTATTTCTGGCCCATCACATCCCCGTTTTGGGGACAAGCAGGGACTGCAGTGCCGGAGAGGCCAACACTCAACACTCTCCACCAAGTCATCTGGTTTTAACCAGTGCATCTCCTCAGAGAGCGAGGTACGCAGCCAAGGGACCTTCCCCACCCTCCCTCTCTGGATCTCCTGACTCCTGTTATTTTAAGAAGGAAATTAAATTGTTCAGTAGCTAACAAAGAAGCTATCTTGGAATTTCTGCCTATTAATCTCTTCGTGCCATGCTCTGGGGTTTTCTTTTGTTCAAGCTACAGAGAAATGCAGAACTGGGCAATACTCGACTTGGGAGTAAAGGGACCTGGCATGTAACCGGACTTTATGAAATGCAAGATTTTACAGTAATGCCATTATGGTTGGGTATGAAACTGTAACGGGGAATAACACAGCACCACGCAGCTTGCCAGCAATGGGGCAGCACCAAGCAGTGCTTGGGGTTTGCTCTACAGGAGCACCTGCCAAGGTTAAGGATGCTACAAGCATAGGCAGGGCTCTCCGGAGCCACTGGTCCCAGGGAGCCCAGGGGAAGCTTCCACATGGAGCCACAACCCACACAACAGATTCAGACTCTTTGGAAACCAACGGCAAGAGGCAGGCAGGAAGGAATCCTGGAAGGAGTGTTTCCAACACTGAATGACCAATTTGAATTGGCTCAGAGCTGGTCACACAAACACAACTTCCCTCATGCCTCCATTGAGATAATTAAGGTTAAAAGCACTTAGTGAAAAAGTTGCAACCTTGAAAAATGAATACACTCTCTGCAGTGCGCCAAGGTGGCTCTTTTCTTCATGTCAGCAGAAAGCCTCCTGTGCTTCCCTCTGTAAGAAAATGGAAAGAGCCAAAGCTGCAGCTGGGCACACCATGAAATGGGAGGGAGGGCCCTACTCCACCTGGTGATGCCAGGGCACTGACCGCTGGCAAGCAGAGTGGTGCTCAAAGGCATCGAGTGTGCCCACAGAAAGGATGGAGAGGAGCTCCTGGTGTCTCAGGCTTTTATTGCACAGAAGGAGAAATAAATAATCTAAAGGTTGAAATTATCAGAGATGAAACAAAGTGAAAGGCAGTAATTTCCCCCTCCTTGAAATGTCAAAACTGGTGTGTGGTGCTGGGGCTACACTTATTTTGCTAAAGCAATTCTGAATCATCTGTCCCTTCAGCCAGGAGATGCCCTAAGTGGGCCCAGCTATTTTGTCAGGTCTCAGGACTCACATCAGAAAGGATGTGGGAAATAACTATGAACAGCTTCTAAGACATAATTTCACAGTTTTACAGAAGAGGTCATTATTCTGCATTACTGCATTTAAATGTGCAATTTCAGTTGTGAATATACTTCAAAATCTTCTTGTACTTGCCACTGATTCTGGCCTATTGTCTAACGCCTTAAAGTACTTTCTAAGACCTTGGTAATTGAAATGCTGAGGTAGAAAATTACTGTATTACAAGCAGGGAAATTCATGCCGAGAGGAGAAGTGAATTGACCTGGAAGGTCGCATTCATCCGTGGCATAGCTGGAAGTGGGGCACCAGCTCCGCTGTCGAGGTCACTGCTCCCAGGCACAGAGTGTCCCCAGTCACCCAGAGGACATCTGAAATGGGGTGTTGTCAGCTTTTATAGCAGCAACCATTTTTAGAACTCAATAGGATTTACAGTTGAATTCTTTAAAAGGGTTATATTGTCCTCAGTAGCTCATCACTTCCCTGGACTGGCCCTTTCATTTCCATTTTTTCACCTCATTTTGGGTAAGATTTGACACCCAGCAATGTTGTCGTTTGCATAAACAAACAAACCTCAAATGCATTAACAGCTATTCACATCCTTTGTGCATATATTCAAGTATTTCACGAGGCACTCGTGGCAGCCATTAGCACTTCTAAATGCTTTTTGAAGTAACGGAGTGATTCTTTTTTTGTGTGTGTCCTTCACTGGAATTGGCTCCCAAATTCCTCTCTGCTGATGAGCGAGGACTGGTGATAGCGGTCCCGGGAGGCGAAGTCTGCGTTCTCCTCGGTGAGCTGCCTGGTCTCCATGCCAACTGTAGCAAAGGACGGTGTCACCACGATCTGCTCCTTGGGAGATGGCCTTCTCCTGCAAACAGAGAAGCAGAGGTGGCTGCATCACCCCTTGTTTGTTATCCATTGCCAGCCGTGCTCTAGGCTGTGCAAACAAGGAGGGTGCTTCCAGAAGAGGCTAAATCCTTCTCGGCGCCCTTTGGAGGCACAGAGTTAACCTGGAAGCGTTTTTCTTAGAAGGCACACAAAAAATGTACATGTCTAAGTGCTGTTAGGACATTTGGGCTTAAATCATTGGTCAAATCTGGGTCTAAGTTTGGCAAGGGGTCTGGTTCTGAGCCTTGTGACTCAATGGGAAGATATCCCTTATTCCTCTTTATTCTTACCCTTTCCCATCCTTATCCTTTTTCCATTCCCAGCCTCCACGTAGATAACTTTTTGTTGATTTTAGTTTCAGAATGATTGATTTTAGGTTTTAGTCTGATTTTTCCCTGTGTGCTTTAACCATCTAGTAAAGAGCAGAGTGAACCTTGCCAAAACGAGTTCTGTCACAGTTCACCTTAATATTAAACCTGCTTTTGCTGATACCTTTGCTGGTGATTCTTTGAGTGACCTAAAAGATTCATTTGCAACAACACAGTGCACACCCTCTGCACCCCCTCACTCCTCTTCTGTGTAGTCTGTCTCACCTGGGCTCTCATCCCCATTCTTAGGCAAGCTGCAGCTTTCCACAGCTGCTGTGAGAGGCAGTAGTACCTATGTGAGCAAAGCTATTCAGGGCAAGAGCTGTGCAGGACAGCTGGGTCTTCAGGGCTGCAGTCCCATACTCAGAGACACCCACTGGTCTGGTAGAGAGTGGGATGGATGTGATGTGTGAGAACTGACTTGTCTGTTCTCAGCCATGGCACAGACCTTCACTCCTGGCTTCTCTCCCCAACCAATTCTGCTACCAAAAGCATGTGGCCGTGTTATAGGAACTATGGGCAAAGGCAGGACCTGCAAGACAGGCCAGTGGGCTTAAATGCCTGGACTTTCATTTATTTTAAAGGAGCCACTAAACTTGCACATATAATGCCTGGCAGCTCGTGCAGTGCAGTCCTTGCTACAGTGTTCACTCACTCCAACAAAAAAACAACACAAACTCAAAGCAACTCAAAGCCCACTGCACGGAGGCAGAGATGGTCATAACCTGCTATGGAAAACCCAACATGATGGAATTAATAATAACATCAAAACAGATTAACAAAACTAGTTAATAACCAACCGAACAAAACCCTCAAGGTCTTCGGGGAATCAAAACCCCAAGACAACATTACTACAATCCCATGCAAACTCAATACTGAGTGGTTCCTTCACCAAAGACCCTGTTTATCATATTTGTCCTGTAGCTATTGCAGCTCTCCCACCCCAGATTCCCTCTCTAAAACTTGAACACAGCTGCTTGTGTGCCTGTTCCACCACTACCATAGGAATTCACTTTCAGTGAATGGTGGGTGGAAGGGATGGAGTCTCCAATTTCTCATTTCCTTTCAGATTTTCCAGTTCAACCTCAGCCATAAAGGTTGAGCACAGACCTTTGGGGTAAGATAAATGCTCAGGCACCAAGATATGGTTATCAGCTGACATGCCCACACACAAAGCAGAGGAGACTCCCACTTCTCCACATACACAGCCAACCATATGCCAGGCTAATGGGAGCAAACAGCTATTTTTACCATTAAGTAAAATTAACTCTGAGTATGCAAGAAGGGGCAGAAAGACGGCTTAAGGTAATAAGCAAGTCAATTCTTCCACCCCTCTCTGTGCACAACAGTGGGTCACAGGAACAATGAGCAGTGTGTTGGTCACTGCCAAGTGACTGGTACCAACCTGCATGAAGTGATCAAAATTGATTTAATCCAGCCAAAGAAACTGAAATTTGCTGCTGCTCCTATGGAGAAAAGGCACGAGAAGTCAGTATGCTGCTAATTCTCTCATAATAGCATTACACCACTGAATTTTTGCATAAAATCTCAAACCAACATGCTTGTTACTAGCCTGCGGTACCCAAAGATTTTGTGATAGTGAGAACATTCCTCCAGCTTTCCTACATGCTGTGACTTTTAAACAACTGTCAAGAAATGAACCCAGATTTCCTCTGGAGAACAGCTACCTCTTCGCAGCCCTGGAGCTTGTTAAACCCCAGCAAAGCACACACACCCAACGCAGCACCATTTACTCTCTGGACAGCAATAGCCATTCCCACTGCAGGGATGAGGGACGGAGGAGCCATTCAGCTGACCTCAGACAGGGTTGGCTGTGGTCTCACCATTCATTCCCTCCTGTCTGACCCCACGGAGAGTTGGCTTAACACTAATTTTTTTTCTGATTTCTCGGTAGAGTTTGTTTCCTGCACTGGCTGCCTGCAGGGGCAGAGAAGTGCCAGAGCTGGAAGCAAAAGCAGCAGGAGAAATTTGTGGCGAAGGACAGGGAGAACAGAGACCTGTCAGCGTCTGCTGGATTTGGCTTAGGCTGCTGGGGAGGGAGAGAGAGGAGAAGGGATGTGTCAATCACAGGGCTTTTCTCCTCCCAGGGTCTTCATCTAGCCCCTAATCCAGAGCACCTCTCAGGCCGGTGCCTCCCAGCCCTTTCCAGGCAGGAGGGCTGTTCCATCCTTTGAAGAACAAACTCACAGAGCATCGGAAGCCTTGTGACCACAAAATAACATTCCCTCACAGCCAAGTAGATATCAGACTGAACTTTGAGTGTTCACTTCTAACATTTCCAATGCCACGCATTGTTTTACTGTATGCATGGGAATGCATGTGCAAAGGAAACCAAGAAAAAATGTCTAATCGTGCTGCTGTTTCTTGGATCAGCTTCCAAAATCCTATACACGCTGATGGGGAAAGTACTTTTAAAGTAATTTTTGGTAAATATTTCAAAAGCAGAATATGGAAATATAATACAGTGAGTATACAAAGGCAAAAAAAACCTCCAACACCTGAAAACATTCTTTGTGTTTTATTGAATATATGGGGGCCATAAACAAGTTTGTTAAAACTTATATATATTTCAAAAGATACAGATTAGCAACTACTATCCACATCTCAGTTCTTTTCTACTATCCCCTACAGATTCGTAGAAAAGTCATTTATGAGTAGAAAAATAATGCACCCCCAGCGGCCTTGCCAAGGAGCCGTAGGCTCTCCTGAGCTGCTTTCTGAATGTGCTTCACTGCACAATTCTGAACTTGTTTAAGCCGATCACATGCACAGATCTTTCTAATGCCCTCTGCCTAAAGGTATTTTCCCAGATTACGTTCCCAACATATTCAACATGTTTAGCTCTGGAATCAAAAGGCTCTCTTGTTCCACAGTTATGAATGCTGAGATTTAATGAGAGACTCATCACAATTCCCATTTTCCTTTAAGTTTTCTCAGGTGGGTTTAGATTTATTAAGTTTATTAAAACTTATTTACAGCAGATTTTTCTCATTGCTGTGATACATTTACAAACTGTCAACCCTATTAAGTCTTAGCATTAGTATCTGGTTTTGCCATTTAAAGTACAATAAAGCAATAATCACTATGTTCAAACTATCAAACCAATGCTACTTACAGTTAGAATCCAATGGAAAAGTAAAGAGTCAGAGAGAAAATGTATTAAAACTAGCAATGAAACAAAACCTCATCATCCACTGTGTCACCTGCATATTAAACACAAGAGTCTCAATTCCTAATTAAGTTAAAGTTTAATGAATTTTTAGGCAGGTTTAATAATACAGGAAAAAAGTACTCACCAAGAGGGAGTCCTGGGCTCACTTGGCCAATGTAGAAATACAGAATAACCGCTGCTCCCAGGCTGACAAGGGTGTAGATCCACTGAATGACAAACATTATGATGAGGGACATGATTGCCTGTTGGAAAGACATGGTTTGTTGTTACCCCAGAGTCTGGAAAGTAAGACTACGTTGACAATCTGACAGTCACTTTTCTGTAAACCCCAGAGGCTCCCCTGACCTCCTGCTCCAGCCTGGGGAGGGGAAACTGGAATTGTGGTGCCCGGGGAGGACTGCTCACCTTCAGACACAGCCTAACTCCAGGCCAGCAGTTTGTTCCTCAACCTGGCAAGATGAGCATGGACAGCAACTCTAACAGAAACTCTTCAACAACCAAGGCAGTGCTGGGACTTCCAAATTGTTATGAGAGCATCAGTAAATGCACCTTTTTTTTTTTTTTTGGTCATAAATGCTGCATCGTTGATGCCATTGCAGCTCTGTTGCAACCTCCTCCCAAGTCTGATTACTGACAGGAGACCAACTCTGCTCTAATGAGCACGTCAGTCACCTCCATCAGCAAATCCCCCCGGGAAGGCAGAGAGCTCTGCCATGACACACACTGGGCAGCCACGTTAGTTACCAGACCCAGAGATGGCATCAGCACACAACCTCCTGAAGATGCCATCCTACAGAGGGGCCACCACAGCCAGCCCAGCCCCAGCGCTGCAGCGCGGTGGGACCACTCTGGGGTCAGGAGATGGCTGCTGGCAGCAGCAGCAGTGAATGTGGAAAGTAGGAGTCAAACTCCATCTGAGGATTAAACGGGGTGTTGTGGGTTGTTTGAGTGGGTTTGTTACATTTTAAGCACAGCTATGAAATCCTCATCCATGCAGCAAAGCCATATGGTTCATTCATTATGCATATCTGACCCTTTCCCTGTCATCTGCCCAATAATCCATCTTCCCAGGATGAATTTAAGTGTTTTAAACTTCTTAGCAGCTTGAGACAAAAGCTATTTAAAAGTTATTTACTCTTCAAAGTAACATGCTGTAGGAATGCTCTACCTTCCTCCCTTAAAAAATGGAATTTCACAGCCAGGCTGTTGCTGTATGCTGTTATGAGGAGGTCAGCACTAATGAAACCCTGTCCCAAGCTTGCAGAAACTGGCTCATAAATAAAAGCAACACAGCTTTGAAGCTGATGTCTCAGTCCATCCCACAGCAAAAGAAAGCAGACTGGCACACAGTGAAAAGAGAGGCACTGAATTTTTTTCCCATCCAGCCATGCATCTTTCAAGTCCTAAGATTCCAGACTTTGAATCTGTACTTTTCGTTTGACTTGGTGCTTTTTCGTTTGGTTGGTTGGGTTTTTTTCCTGGTGCTATTTAATTTAATATGCCATAGGGCTTTCTCTCCAGAATTCTCCAGAATTTGAACTGCTGGATGCATGGTACCTTGAGTATTTAATTCAAGTAACCTGGAATACTAGAATCAAAAGCCATTTTTTAAAGTCATGGAGTATTTACATTGCAGTATGTGATGAATTTCTTTCTGTTTTCTACAATCACAAACCGCTGCTCAAAATAAAAGAAAATTACTTACACCAGCAAAGGAAACCCAGTGACTGAAAAATCTGGAGTAGAAGGATTCTGGTATTTGCTGAATTCCCAGCTCTGGATTTTGTTGCTTTATAGATATTTCTACAGAAAAGGGGGGAAAGAAAAAAAAAGATACATTAGAAAGGACCTATAATGTGGGAGGTTTTCCTCTACTTTACAATATCAGATTTCAGGAACCAAAGCAAAAATTCTAGCTGACAGTGAGGTATGACAAAGTTAACCCAAAACCTCTAAAATGAAAACTGAAAAGAAATGCAAGAAAAAACCCAAAAAGTTGCCAGCTCTGGTACTAAGTCCATTTGAAGGTCACATCTGTCTATCTTTGCCTCAACTTCTCAATTTGTGAAATAAGAAAAATAATGTTTTTCTCCCTTAGAGGGGTTCAGGAAGCTTAACTGACTACTGCTGATGAAACACTACAGCACTGGGAATGACAAACTCCCTGCAACCACACTGTATCAAAAACCCACATCACCAACAGAACCATGCAGCCCTGGATGTTGAATTACAGACTCCACCCTGTAGTGGTGTGGGGATCACTGCATTTTGATAGCCTGAGTTTTAGACTCACAAGGCTCCAACCATCCTACCCCACACCAGGATGAAGTAAATCCCAAGATACACCCAAACCCTTCCTAATGTACAGCGTTCAGCATGTCTGTGAAGAATTATGAGTGTATTGTAAACAACCCAACACTAAATATAGTCCTGCCTGCTTTCCTGTGATTAATCTTCTGTAGGAAATTGCACTGGAACTTCTCCTGTGATGCATTGCAATGAACTCTACCCTCACCTGAAATAAATGATATTATTGCTATGAATCACTGAATGACAGCCCCATATAAAGCTCATTTCACGCCTGCCTTCAGGAAAGCACTGCGGGGACCAAAGTTATCAACAATTCCCTCTGAGCATGGAGATGTCCATCTCCTACAGCCCTTACCTTCTCCCCTCGGGCCGGGGAGCATCATCACTTCACTGCAGAACTGTTCCCCCTGCTCCTGCATCCTGGGGACGTGCTGGGCATCCACAGTGGGTGATGAGCACAGACCTGCAGCCTGCTGACTGCCCTGCTCATCCACGTCCTGCTGGCTCTCGCTGTGGGGCTCAGTGGTCTCATCCCAGCCATACTGAGCCAGGGGAGCATCGTGATGGAGATCCAGGAGAAAGCTGTCTTGTAATGTCTGCTTGGCTGGCTTCTTTGCCTTCCTTTGTTTGACCTTTTGTGTTAAATTCTCAGCTCCTTCTTTTTTGCTAGTACCTGGCTCACTAAAAAATGGTTTAAAAAGCTGGTCCATGTCTTTTTTGAATTCCAGCAAGGTGCCATTTGATCTGCTTTGAATTACTCCATCTGCTGCACGGCTGGAGGCCTTGTTGAAAACTAAAGGCTGGGAAGAGTGAGCAGGTCTAGCAGTTCCCATCTGGGTCTCATCAGGTTTCTGCTGAATACTGTAGTTCAAGGAGAGCGAGAAATAGGAATAGTCCACAGCAATATATGTCAACATGAAGTTAATGGTGACTATGGGAGCAAGGACATTCACTTGCCCAATGAAGACAAAAGCCATGGTGATGAGACTTGTTAAGCAAATCGCAGCCACTGGAGTCTTGTTGGGGCCTTTCTAGTTCATAAATAAAACAAAATTACATTTAAATTAATAACCATGAACCTCACCATGAGGATTCCCCACTTGCTCAGCTGTCATCTGTGGCTACCTGGGTTGTCTGCAGTACCCCTAGTCATGAAACACATGCATGCATGTGCAAACAGAGGCTCACAGGCTTAATAAATGAAAGAATAGGCTGGAAGCCAATAGCTGCTGAGCTCCCACCTCATCCCTGAGCCTTACTGAAGCTTTGCCTTTGGTAAATTCATCCACTCTCACTCATATCTCCATGGTAAAACAATGTCATTAAAGCAGCAATAAACCTTCAGAGAGATTTGTGGGGCTTATGGGAAGTCTGGCAATAAAACATGTTAATTAGAGCTAACTGTTCATCTCTAATTATTCCACAGGACTCTGTATCACTGCCTACCCAAAAGGCTCCCTCACACTGCCCTTGGAAAGGCTCTGCCTGCACGGAGCAGTGCCACCATCTCATCAGCCCCCTGGCCTGAGGGGCAGCCAAGCTGAACCCATGGTCTGCTGAGCCTCTGCACGTGGGGCTCCCCTCCTGCAACCCACCCCAGCAGCAGGGGGAAAGCAGCAGTGAGGTTGGGCAGGTGAGGATGCTGAGGGTGGGAGTCAGCCCACAGCGATGCTGGACGTGTCATGAAGGCACGCAGCCAGGAGAAACATGACCTGCTCTTCTCCTTTGGTGTGAGGTGAAGGCAGGGAAAGGAGGAGGAAAAAAGAGACAAAACAAAGAGTATCAGAGTGGAAATACCTGAGCCTTCAACTCATGAACTTTAATCCCAGGTCTAACGTGCCCTTCCTTGGATCAGGCACCATCTTGCCATTTTGCCACCTGAGAAGCCTGTGCAAGACTTTGCTGGAAAGTATCTTACAAGATATCTTACAAAATATCTTAGGTTTTCACTTACTGCATTTACTTCTTTAATAAATACACAGCTCAAGTGGAAACTATTTCTGTTTCCTCCACTCTTATTTATTAATAGAAAAGGGGACCTGTTCTGGATCATTACACCTTTTCAGAAATAACAGAAAAACATCTCAGGGACAAAGGAACACAGAAAGCATCTTCAGTATCAGAAAGATGTACTGAGATGGGGAACAGATGGGATGATCTCAGGATCCATCTGGTTTGGGTTTAACTCTACAGAAAACATTCACGTTCTTCCCATCAGCTGGGGTTATGGTGACCACAACACCTTCTTCACCCATGGAAAATAAGAACTGATGTGGAATAGATTGGTAAGGACAAATTAAATGTAATTACTCTCCAAAAACCAAATCTAAACAATTTTCAAGGTGGCAGAGAGAAGGAAGGGGGAAAAGTGATCTGCCTTTGATTTCTCACCTCATTTTGAGCCATTCCCATCATGGTCCTTTGCCTGGAGTTCAGAGCAGAAAATTTGTCAGAAAGAGAGAAAATTATCAGAGAAGAGAGGGAATCAACTTTGCAGTCAACTTTGCTAAACCTCTGAGAATTTCACAAGGGTTGCCAAGTGGAGAACAGCCTGTTCTGAGATCACCTGAAAACTGCCTTCAGGAGCTGGAAGTTTTTGCTGTCGTTATTGTTCCTGTTTTCCCTATTATTATTACTATTTATTATTATTGTTATTATTATGACTTTTATTTTAGAAAATTATTTTGAGAAACATAAAACAACAGAGAGAAAATTATTATGCTTATAAAACATTTAAATATTTTAAAATATTCATAAATACCAATAGTGAAAAATATTTTTCTGTATTTACAAGCTGCTCTGAAGTAGCAAAGCGTCGTAAGGCTTTTCCAGACACTCTGTACAGACAGGTACTGCAGCTTATTGAGGGTGATGGAATTATTTTATCCCTGTTCAGAAAAAGGGAAAATAATGTATGGATGTATATAACCCAGGACAAAAAAGTCCTTGTAGACTGATACCTTGACTGATACCAGTAGAATGACTCATGTGAATAAAGATTATTCGTGAGGCAGGGAAAAAGCTTCTTGTCATATTCCAAGCAAGACTTTGTTTCAAAGCATATCTAAAGCTTAGAAGTCCCCTAACTTAACCTTTCAAATCTATTCTTTGTTTTCATTTAACAGTGTCCAAAAGGCACCTTATCTTACAAAGTGTCCTCTTCTCCAGCACACACAGACTGAACCCACAGCAGCAGGACGAGCCACGTACTCGGCCATGAGGTTACCACAGAGGATAGGAACAGCTCAAAGACAATGTGCAGCAAAGAAGAAGAAAAAACACAACAGACCAAAGATAAAGAGACAGTTACCACCCATTTCACCAAGTGCTAGGACAAAAGCTTCAGGCTTCTGCCCTGGACAGGAGGCCGGAGAAGACGTAGGTGATTCCTTCGGTCATGGTCAGGATCAGCACCAGCGTGGACAAGGTGTTAGCAAAACAACCCCACAGGCAAAATTATACCAGAAGTGCCTGCTTAACTGGGGACTACTTGAAGAAGCAGGTCAGAGGGAGGGAGGGCACTGGTGACAGCCCAAGGGCTGTCTGTGCACTTGGGCAGGACAGGCAGGCCCAGGAATGGACACAGAGGTGGGTGAGTGAGATGCCAGGGGAAGAAGGGCTGCTCCTGCACTGTGCCAAACCCTGTGAGAGGGCTCAGACCAGAGGCAGTGCACCACAGGGGACAGGCAGGAAAGGAACCACAGGCAGTTGGATGCTTGTTTTTTTCATAAAGCCACCCATTTCCTGGCTTTTCTGCCTATGTATAGGATACCAGGATGCCTTCCCCTCCTTGCATTTCATGAATCCCCCACCACATTCTACAGACACAGAGAAATCTTGGCTTCTTAAATTCAGGTGAAGGTTTGACAGCAATCTTGGAGCAAGGATGACTAACCCCACGTCCAAGGAAGGCCAGCATGGGGATCACATTCTCCTGGGCAATGCACTGCAGGATCCTGGGTGCTCCGTACAGCCCTCCCATGCAGGAGGCCAGGGATGAGATGTACAGCCCTAGCAAAAACAAAAAACCCACCAAAGATACCTGGAGGAAGCAGAGAGAACGCACAGTTATTATATTGTCCCTTAAAGACACCCAAGCAGTCTTAAATACATGTACTTTCAGAGATCACATATATTTTGTAACATTGTTAAATGAACAGAGCGAGCCTCGGGAAAGCAGCAATTTAATTGGTCTGTGGTATAAAGTACAAGCAATTAATACAGGAAAATTATCCCATAAAAGTAATTTAATTCTGAACATCCTGTACTGACAGGATCATTTTACAAGCTCATATACAAGAAATTCTTTGCCACTTGGAGCAATTGCAGCTAAGCAGAAGCTATTGGATTCCCCTGAAGTAACTGGAAGTGAGTTTATTTCAGGCAAGATCTCTTATATACAGAGCACATCATACAGGAAAAGCTGCCCAGGCTTCCCACCATCCAAAACAGGAAGACAAACCCCTGTGTTCCAGAGGGGAAAACCAATCCTGAAAGAAAACCCACAGTAAAACCAAATCAAAATTGCCACTTAAGTAAATGGCATCTCAAAAAACATGCTCCAAAGGATATAATACAATGACCTTATTTTCCTGTCTTCAATGAGAAAAGAATTTCCTTTGGCCAACATGAAACTTAAAAAAAAAATCTTTAAAGCCATAGTGCTAACTCAGGCTTGGTTTAGAACTGATCTCTGGTAAGCACCCTTTCAAGCTGGGAGCATCTTCTGCAGGTGCAGAAGGAAAAGAAGGGCAGCTCCTGGTCTGTCACACAGAAGTGAGGACTGGGGTCCCCCTAAGCAGGTCCCCACTGTTCTGCAAGCACAGAAGCATATCTAAAAAAACCCACCCAAATACACAAAACCCCACAATATATGAACATTGTGCAAGCAAGCTATGAAATGGGAGTGCTCCTGGCACCATGGTGTAAGGACATGGACAGAAAAAAAACAAGGAAACCAAGGTCTCAGGTCACCTGAGCCACGCCCAAGTCCTGCAAGACCACACAAGTCTGACAGCCAGCAGCCAGCCACAGAGAATGGCAAGGCAAGGGGTAAAATCAGCACAAAGGCCAGGCAGAGAGAAAAACTCTAAATTTTGGTCCAGATCCAACCTGTCCACACTCCACTGAAGCGAGTGCTGGAGGTGCAGACAGACATCTGTGGATGTCACCGAATGCAGGTCCCCTGCATCCCACACGTCCTTTGCTCCCACCCCTTCTCCCGTGGAAAACAGGATCTAAATGAACACGGGTCTTCCCAGCTTCTGCCCCCACTGAAGTCAGGTGACACATGCTTTATTAGAAGGAATCACAAAAATTTACATGGCTAAAGATGATTTAAGCTACGTCTGACTTTTTCTTGTCTATGAAATCTGCAGGCAGCAAAAATGAGGTCGAGTAAATAGCCATAAAAAGCTTGCTGGCTGGGGAAGGCATGTAAAATTAAGGTCATGATCCAGAACTGTACGAACTTCCTACCACAACATTTATTTTCCCCAGGAAAATCCACTTGGCCTTGTGAATTCTATCTTGTGGGACAGAAGAAACCTGAGGCAAAGATCAGCAGATACCAGCTTTCATCAGACCAACAGACAGACACTTGATGGGGAATCTTCCCTTCGCTCTCCTCTAACCCAACCCTGCTCAGAGAAATGAGAAACAAACGGTTGTGCCAGACATCATATATTACTTTAGCTGCCAAAAATGCTTGCATTTAAATGTGCTACTTGACATTCAAATCAGGGTTAGAGGGGAAGAGTCCCTTTCACTGAGGCTGATGAAAGGGTGTGCTATGGGTTTTGAACGTAGAGAGTGTGAATACATCGCAAGGAATTGGCACTTGGTGCTCATTAGAAGTGAAATTACTGAATCTCATTTTTATGTTTAAAAAGCCAAACAAATATGGTAACAGAGAAAAGCAGCCAAGCACTTACTCACCTGTGATAGAAAGGGAGAGTTGGAAGGAGTAATGATCCCTCCCCCCTCCTTCCTCCAAAGTCATTAAAATCTAAAGCAGCTTGTAATAACTCAAAGAAGAAACATGAATATTGGGATTGCACCTTTGGTTTGTTCAGTACTAGGGGAGAGAAAACTGAATTTTCTTTTGGGGAGGGTTGTTTGTTTGCTTGATTGTTTTTTGTATTTAACATTATTAAATATCTTCTCATTCTTTACTGGGAGATTTTTCATTTCTCCCCTGAGGGTTTTGAAGTTAAAACACAGCTTTAACAATCTCTTTCTCTTCAGCTGATTCATTTAAAGCTGACTCTTTTAGTTACTGCACTTTTTGCTCATTAAGTAATTGACATACAAAGAGGTTGCCTTAGAGGAGGTAGGCTCATTCTATTTTTCCCTGAAAGAGAGGTGGTTCTTTTACCTTAGCAGGAAGTAGCAGAGCCACACAAATAATTGGGAGTTTATTTGGGGGATAGAAGAAGTTTAGAGATGCAATTACTCAGAAAACGGAGTTTCAAATTTATATTTTAGATTAAAACCATGTTACAAATCAAACTATGTAAACTTCTCAATTTCAAATTAATCACAAGAAATAGTGTAAAATACAGTGAACCCACGATTTTGGATAATACTCAACATCAGAAAATTCTCCCCTCTATATCCCATTCAGAGTAAGACAGTGGCACACCCTAAAATCTCAAGCTCCCTTTTTAAAGGGCTGCAAAGGTAAGGTTCATTGTGTGTTACACTACAGACCTCCCTCGTGTACATACTCCGTGTGGAATGTCTCGAGTTTAATAATCCTATTGCTCGCCCTGCAATTACAGCCTGCTAGATATGGAAATGTGAGCTTTGCTTGACTTAGTGAAGATAAGGAGGGGGGTTCTTTACAGATTTCAATTTGGTCTAAGCTTTCCCCAACGAGAAAGGATACATTGAGTAAAATACAGCATTTATCATTAGACCACATTAGCATACTTTAGCTCTTAAAGCTATTGCTGGGTGATTATGCCAAGATTGGGCATTACTGGATATGCTGGTGAATGCAAAGCTATTCAAAGCAATTGTACACTGGGATTTGCAATAGGGAAATCCCCCTGAATTTTAATGAGGGATGCATACCCAAATTCCTTAGGCTTTTGGAAAACTCAAGCATTCGGTAAGGCAGATGGCAACCTGAAAGCACCAATCTGCCAAACCACGCCGGGTTATTCGAGCTGGTTACCTTCTCTGCTATCATGAAGTCGTAGCGCAGCGACTGACGGGTACAAATGGCTCCCAGCAAGAAAACGAAGACCATGTACAGAAACCACCTGCAAACAATAAAAAGAAACCTTTTTTTTTTTGCAGCAAGACAAGACCATTGAGAATTCTGCCACTGGGAGAGCCAGGAGACAAAGTACCCACAGGTTGGGTCTTCAGCCACTTTGCATGGTTCCTGCATGATTTAGTTTCAGGGCTAAATTTCACACCAGTCCTTGTTACTTACCCACTACAGTGTGCCAGGGGCAGCTGCAACCTGACTGCAGGTACCCCTGAGGGGAAGCTACCTGCACTCCCGAGGTGTGCCTGGGGGGAATATCCCAGTCCTGGGGACAGACTTTTTAGTAGGGCCTGTAGCCACAGGCCAAGGGTAATGGTTTTAAACTAAGAGAGGATCAATTCAGACTAGCTGTAAGGGAGACATTTTCTATGATGAGGGTGGCAAAGCACTGGCACAGGCTGCCCAGAGAGGTGGTGGATGCCTCATCTCTGGAAACATTCAAGGTCAGGAGGCATGAGGCTCTGAGCAACCAGATCTGGTTGAAGATGCTCATTGGAGGCGGGTTGAACTGGATGGCTTTTAAAGGTCCCTTCCAGCCCAAAGCATTCTGTAATTCCATGGTTCTGCAGGCACACAGGTCCCCTCAGCTGGCAGTATCACTGACAGCACAGCCAGCCTGCTCTGCAGCCTCAGTCATGATCCTCCTCTGGTGTTCTGGCCTTTCCAGTACTCAGGTCAGCTGATAAGCTTGTCTGTAAAGCCCAGACAGCAGACAAGGGAATGACCACAGCCTTGGATAGATGGGTATCTGTGATACTTTCGTGTCCCGTGGAAAACCCCCATTTAAGCACCAATTTCAGCAGGAATCCCTTCAGATTGTGAAGATCCTTCCTTCCTGACTGAAGCTTGGTACATGATTAAAAGTAATAATTTCAAAGGCAATTTAGGTGGCAATGAAATCAGGCCGGAAAACCTACTGAGGGCTTCATTTTTTTAAAATATGTAACAGTATTTCACTTCAGGAAGGCAACATTTCCTTGGGGAGAGCACTACTTGGTGATGCAGGGCTCCTCTGTTCCCCTGGCCTTGCAGGTGGGTAGGCCATCTCACCTCTCTTGGCCTCATTTTCCCAGTAATAAAAAGTAATAAATCTTTAATATCAATTTCCTATTTATATAGAAAAAGAAAGCAAAAAAAATTTTTTAAACCTTTGAAATCAACAGCAATGAGTGACAAAATCATACACCCCAAGCCTTGGAGAACTCTGCATCCCACTCTGGGACAGCCAGGCTGCAGCAGGACAACCACCCCAGCACCAACACAGATACACCCAGCAGCAGAAGGACTGATTACACCCGCACTAACAAACACCTCTAATCCACCCAGAGTAGCTGGTGGTAATGGAGGATAATTTGAATGAGAGCCACACTTTAATTTTCCAGATGGCTGAGTAATAAAAGGTTGATGGAATATGAAATGGATTGGTCACATCCAGGGCAGGCTCCAGAGCAAATTTCTCCAATCAATGACTTACGAGGTGCCAATAGCAGCCAGAGACCCCAGAGGGATGTTGGTAGCAGGCTTCTGGAGATCTCCACTCATATTGAACCCAGCCATCACACCTGTATTTTGCAGACATAAATGCAATTTAAAGTCAATCTAAGTTACAGTATATATAATACACTTTGCAATATATAATTTAATCAATCAGTTCACTGATTGTTTCAGAACAGTAACTATATCACTTCATTGCACTGCCTCACAGGCAAATACTGGCTCCCATCAATTGCTTGGGAAGAAACTGTTCATGTCTTTAATTGAAGCAAGTCACCACTAACACATCAAAGAACCCTTTGTCTAGTTTGAACAATGCTGGGGGAAGAATAGAAACAGTGTGTGAACAAAACCCATCTTATCTTAACACAAACCTAACAGAAGACAAAGCTGCCCAATTGTTGAAAAGAAAAATGTCACTGTTCATCAGGGTAGCACATGCAGCAGGTGGTACTACCCCCAGACCAGATCCATTAGAGGGTCCTTCATTCACAGGGGACAGCCACTGCTACAAAACAGCCTGGCCTGTCTGTGCTAAATGATGATCACATTAGCAGAGGGAGTAACAGTGCTCTCAGCACGTAGGTGGCACCTTCCAGCCAAAGGACCTGCTTTGGAAGTAGGCATTATCTCTGTCTTGCAGATAGGAAAACAGAAACACTGAGAGGGCAAGTGATTGTCCCAGTGTCACGTAGAAAACACATGGCAGGACTAAGAATAAAATACTGAACTGTTATTTTAGGCCAGAGTACAGGGTATTATACAATCAGGGACAGTCCTTAGCCTAAAAAATTACCATCTAAAAATGCAAGAAAGGGAAATAGGATGAAGCAGAGGATTATAGTCACTACATTAAGGCTAGAAAGCCAAGGTACAGATTGGTTAAAAGGCTTTGTCCATAGTTGAAGCAGGAGTCATACCAGACTTGTCAAAAAAACCTCACTTCCCTTGTCACATTATGCCAAAAGTTTTCCTAAAAGCCTTCAGGTATCTGCCAGAAATAAAAAATAAATCAATAAAATTCTGTGATTTAGAATCCTGATGAGAATTTGGACAATTTGAAGGCAGTACCGAAGAGCCTCTTTAAGGCACTAACTTCTGCCCATCCCTGTCCCACCCCTCGGATGTCAGGCTAATGTCTGCACAAGGACACGTGGGCCAGGAGCCAGCCAGCAGTGCTGATGGCGGGGTCCCTGGGAGCCGGGGTGAGGTCACCACGGAACAGCAACGAGAAGGAGGACGCCCACGCCGTGGCACTCACAGCATCTGGCAGCCCCGGCGGCAGGGGACCGGCCGCACGCCAGTCCACCACGGCTGCCAAGCCCAGCAGCCATTCCTCATTTTCAGAGGGCATAAGGATGACAAAGTCAGTCTCTGCGGCTGCAAAGCTGAGTGACTACAGCTCTAAATCAACAACAGCCCGTTGCATTTTAAAGCTCAAACATTGATTGCTGCTTGGAAGGGTTTCTTCCCAAGATGAAAGATAGACAAGAGCTGTGGGACCAACCTCAGGGTAAAGGGGACAAACCCAAATCAGCCAGATGGATGCTTTCCTGATTCCCTATTCCCAACAGACCTTGCATGGCCACTGATGGGCTGTCAACAATGGCTGGGTTGCTAATCATGGAACAGGAACTCATCTGTGCTCTGTCCCAGGCTTTGCTGTGCATCTCCATAGCACCATCTCCCCCTCTGCTCAAAGGGAATTTAAAAACTTCCTCTCCTCTCTGTGCTGCCATGAGGACAGCACATAAATGAGCACAAGGCACTCACACATTGCCAAACACATCCAGGGCTTTATTTATTTAATACGTTTTCCTTGATCATCTCCTTTTTTCTCCTTGATCAGTCCACTCACCAGCCATCTTTTTCTGTCATCTCCACCATGGAGCCAGAACCTCAACTACCACTCCCTGGTCCCCACAGAATCCTGGCATTCCTCAGCTCCTGGATGGGATTTTCTTCCAGATTCAGACCAGATTTGAATCCTTGACACCATACCGAAAGTATTACAAATCAAAATGAGTTCTTAATTTTCTCCTGGAAGACTGTTTTGTGGATGTACTTCTGAACAGCACAGCTAAAAGCCTGTCAACTGCTCTATTTTTCTGTCGATAAAGCTTCCACACACTGTTCAAGCCCTGCTCCTTTCAAACAGCTACACAATAGGCTTAGCTGGAGATGAGAAAAGTTAGGAAGGCAGAAGTCCGTGGAAATGCTCAGAAATACCATGCTAAATGAAGTCTCCAGGAAGCACTCTTCTGTGACCTGCTACTTTGCAATTCAGGGACAAAGGAGAAAGCTTAGAACACTCTGAATTTTTTTTCCAAAGGGAGCAAACTATTGTCAGGAGGACAGCTGTTAATCTCATGTGCTTCATGGCCAAGTTTCTCAAACATCTGGCACCACCTTTAAATCTTCCAGCTTGAGTCACCTCTTCCTCATCCAAACTCCTGCACTCAGCAAAGCACTGGGGAAACACCAAAATGGCATTTTCTGGACTGAATATAAAAAAGTTGAAGACGTGAGTCATCGGCACGGCGAAGACTGCACAGCCTGGGCTGCCTCATTGCCTCCCTCCCACAGACCCACACACGCTCGGGAGCAGCCAGGAGATGACTTCCCAGAGCCCTCATAAAGAGGATCTTGAGACTGATGACTGACCTCCTGCCCGGCAGTGACCGGGGTCAGGCCCAGGCCACCGCACGCCGCTAGCTTCTCTCAGGGCCCCCAGAAGGTCACCAGAGTCTCATGGATTGCACGACCGAAGGCCAAGGTCACCACAGAAGGAACCAACATAGATATTCTCAGCCACTCAGGCCAAAGCCACCTCCTGTGTGCTGCGGTTACGACTCTGACCTGACCAGTGCAAACATATGGACAATCCAGTAGTACAGATGTATGGACAATGCCAAAGCCACCTCTCCACCATTACCCAAAAAGTAATTTTCCAGACAGGATGACAACTGCTAAAGAGCAGTTCTGAGAAAGTCTTTTGTGAGCAGCAGACTCACCAACCCACTTTTCAATGAAAGGACAACCTGATTATTTAAAAAAATTACTATCCTAAACCATCTCCACCATCCATAGCCTCAGTCACCCCCTGCCAGAGAACTGGTCTGACTTGCAAGAAGCCACAAAAAGCACTGCAAGAGATTCTGGCTGCTCGACAGAGGAAAATATATATACATTGCATATAAAACTCAATGACCTAGAGAAATCAGGATGTTCCTTCCTTCAGACACAGGCCTATCCCTAGGGAAATGGCCAATCCCTTCTGAACTCAAGCAATCATATCTGCAGATTGTCCATGGAGAAAATTATCCACCTCTCTGTTTCAATGAGATAGCAGGCTGGATTTTCCACACTGGCTATTATCTTAGAGAGCAGCAGATAATGACAAAGCTTCTGGACAAGGAAGCATGAAAACACAGTCAACCCAGCCAGGAAATTATGGCTGAGACAGTCTGTACGTTGCTGCTATTCCCAGTGTAATCTGGTCCTGGGCATCATCCAGGCAGTGGATACGTGCATGAGGGGACCACCTACATGGTGTGTTAGACACAACCACCAGCTCCACCAGCCATGGTTCATAACTGCAGATATGATCGCTCTTGCAAACACCCATTGCATTTTTCAGTGAGTGTACTATAAAATATAAAAGGTGTTTTTTTCCCTTCACCCAGGAGATGAAGAATGGAAAATCTTAGATAAGAATTATAGCTAATTTTTTTAAAGGGCCAACTTCTCCACTGATGTAAGCTGGCACCTCGCCATAGACTTCAATGGAGTTGTGCCAGTTTACATCATCTGATAACTTAGCTCAAAACTTCTAAATCTATTTGCTGTCATTTTGCAAGTGCCAAATATGGTTTATTTCAGAACTGGTTTCAGTGCGATGATATTTTCCACTTGAGCCGCTTCAAACGACATCTCACTTTCTTGTATCACAGGACAACACACTTCTTTCATTAGACAGCAAACCTCGGGGATTTAGTAAAAAAAACATTTTTTGCACAACAGAAACGGCATTTATCTTAATTTAAAAAATGCACTGACGGCTGTGTGGCTGCTGCTGGGAGCTGACTGTGGGCAGCCGGCTCCCGAGACTCCCTCCCAGCCGGAAAGCCCTGGCTGGGTGGGTGTTCGCCTATCACAGCATGGCAGCAAAACTTGTGCATTGAGAAGGTATTTACGTACATGCAGAAAAACATCTGGTTAACGCACAGCATCTCTACAGGAGCACATTCACATCTTCTACCATGTGTATTTTAGCCTTTAGTCTGAAGCCAGCAAATCTGAGTCTTTTCATGCCCATGCACTCCCTTTTAGGCCAGCTCTAGATGTATGTTTTGGATTGCCCAGCTACTTCTCTAGGATTAAATGACAAACTTGGGGGAATAAAGCCAGCTGCACTGAACACCCAGCTGAAATGGTTTAAACAGCTATTGCACAGGGAGCAAACAGATCAGCCTTTGCTCAGCCTAAAACTGGGATAATTTCACTTGCACTGCTGGAGTCGTATCAATAAAACGCAGAGGAACAGAGAAAACAACCTGACCTGGAGCAAAACAATGCAAGGAGGATGCTCGTAGGAGGCAGCATGTTGCTACTGGTTTACAAAGGGCTGGGGTGACCACCCTATGCCTTTCAGTTGAAGCATGTCCCCAACTGCTCCTCCTGCCTGTTTGCTCCTCACAAGGGTTTCCACACAGGTCCTGCTCCCCTTTCCTGAAGTGGCTGCCCCTCTTTGCTTTTACAGCTACCAGTCTGCATTTCAGACATTTCACTGCTATGTCTGGTGGAAATTGACAACTTAAAACCACTTTTCAGTACATCCCAGAGACCAAACTTAAACTGATTGAATTCAGATAGCCATTGCAGAGAGAGAGGAAAAAGCCTATCCTGAAGAGATCAAAATAGTTTTACTTCAAAGACGAACATTTCATCTCAGAAAGGCCCAAACAATTTGTTTCACAATGTCCTAAACATTTTTTTTTAAACTTTGTTACCAAAAAAGCATCTTAAATTGTAAACTAGCATATGCTAAAAATTAAAAAGAGTAAACACAACATTTAATAATTAAATATAAACAGAACATTGCTCTGGGCCAAAGAACTGTTTCAAACTGGCTCAATGTAACCCCTCAAGACTAAATAGCATATTGTTTTGCTGAAACTCTCCCCAAATTTCTGTTGAATCTTAAGGCAAAGGATTTCACTTCCAGTGCTCCAGCCGGGTCACTTCCAGCAGAGGTGGGCACCACTTGGGGATGGTGGTGAGCAGGAGCTCAGGCTGGAGGTGACAGCCTGGGAGCAGTGCTAGCCCGCCCCTGTCATTCCTCACCTCTGCTTGCACCTCACAGTCTGCATCACCCTGCCTGCCCTGCAGCAGAGGCACTGGCAGCAGACAAGTCTTGACTCCCATCCTAGAAATTTCTAAATCAGACCACAAGCTCTCCCATGTAGAGCACCAAACACAGCGCTGCATTTTATGAGGCTCCTGAACTCCACCGTGCTCCAAACAGCAATAACAGGAGCAATAGTGATATGTGGTGCCACTGGCACTGCTACTCTGAAGCAATAATTTAAATCCTGTAAATAACCAAGCAATTAAAAAGAACACATGAAAAAGCTGTGTTAACAACCCAAGTAATTATACATCATCCCAAACTGTATTTTCAGACAATGTTTAACATTACTACTGGTATTACTACTGCTAACTAAGAGAGCAACAGGCTGCCAGGGCTTTAAATAAATTGTACCTATTAGCTTTGGCATTCTTCCTAGCAGTCAAGCATTAGAAGTGATGAAGAATCATTTAATACGGCTAATCACAGTAATTTTCTGCACAGTTTTGTCATTACCATTCCTTCTTCTATGACCAAGGAACTGGAAAAAAACTGCTTTTCTGCACCTGTGGCAGACATCACGAGGAAGGTCTCTTTTTCTGGGGGACTCGCTTGGGCCAGTCAAAAATGACAACAAAAAAGAGGGCAGAAGCCATCATCTCCATGGTGCCAACAGTTCAGGAAAGTCAGTTTTCCAGGAGGAAGTCTACACAGAGGCAACAGCCAGCATGATAAGCTGGGAGAGAGGATTTCAAAGAAAAATCTGAAGTACTGCACCAGGTGCACCTGACAAAGTGACTTCTGCTACTAGACCATTCTTCCAGTCCCATCTGTTTCAAAACCCTTTCATTTGTCTACTTGTACCTCAGCAGTTCTGCAACTTCCAGTGAGTTGCTTAGAGCTAATCCTCGGAAAATTCATTCTGTAATCCAAGGATTCATCACTATGGAAACTGCTTATAATCAGTACTTTTTATAGCTTGAAACACCCAGCATCAACAAAAGGTATTGTAACTTCAACTTATAGTTATTGCATTCGCACTGGAGATTGTCAACTCTGGAAAGGGGACATGCATCTTCCTGGTAATTTAAGGGAATGAATAATGTGAAGGCCTCTAATTGAGCTCACAAATATGAGCTCTGCTGACATCCAAAGGTGACACCATGCAGCGACAGGTGAGCATCATGGGCAATGGCATCAGCCCAGGATGGAGGGAAAGTCCTCCTGTGCTCTTCCCACTCTCACAGTGCAATCAAGTCGTTAGGCTCATCTAATATGAAAAATCATGATCATCCCTTTTAAAAAGGCTTGACACCTTCTGGCCTGATAGCATTGGCCAAGATCAGTGCCTGAGCCTTGTCCTTGGCAGGGAAGGATTTACATGACCACATCAGCCCACAGAGTTCACCAACAGTTTCTGACCACAGAGACAGAAGAGCACGTTCAAGTGAACAAGACAGGAGTGCACAAAATTTGGGATGCTGGAGCCTGAGCATTTGAATTGACCACGAGTCTGCCATGGCCAAGTGCAGTCCTGCTGGCTTCTCCTCGCAGCCCAGATGAACTCCCCTTGCTTCTGCTCATCTCTGAGATGTTCCTGTGGAAGGAAAGAGGGGGAGAATAAAACTTAACTGTACCTGTGGCAGCTGGGAAAAACACTCCAAAAACAGTGAAGAAGGACTCCCCCTGGCTGTAGTCTGGCAGCGTGTTGTTGAACATCAGTTCTTCAGAGTAGCCAACGAAGCCGTGCTCTGCAGAGACATGGAGGGCGAGGGGAGAACCTCAGGAACCACCAGGGCTGCAGGAGAGCCTCCAGCTGCCCTCAGCTACCACCCCACTCTGAACACATGCAACTGCAGGGGCTGCTTCCAAGGATGATTGGCAACTTATATGGTGGGGGAAGAAGGCAGAAGTCATTGAGGTTATAAGGTTGCAACTGCCAAGGAAAGGCACAGAGGTGCAGACCAGCACCTGGAGAGGCACCACCAGACTGGGCAGCTCTTGCCAAGCCAGGACATGGATCATATGGAGTCCTGTCTCCAAGCAAGCAGGGCATCTTCCTCTGAAACCTGGCTACCAAGGAAAATTGAGTGCAGGGATCAGATATTAATTTTTCAATAGTATTTGTACTTACTTATCCATGCCACTTTAATCCTTCTGATGCCACTGCTCTCCCATTGCTGCATTAGCATCTCCAAATCAGGTCTAAACATGGCATTGTGCATCATGAGCTGTCCCCTCTCCCAAATCTTCTGCAGATGTTTATCATGGCACAACCAGGAACAAATGTTGAGACTCTGGGTTGTGCCCCACTCCCCACAGCAACTTCTGCCCCATCTTTCCAAGGTCACACACACACACAGGTTTTACTTTCCATACAGCAAGTTTTACAGAAGATGGGGGAGAGGGGAAAGCCATGGGTATTGGGATATCAACATCATGCACCAGGTTTACTGGGTATATAATGGAGGATCCTACTCCCTCACTCACACTGGAAGGATGGATCAAATTCTTCCACAAGCCTGGATTCGTTAGGAAGAATTGAGCCTGACAGCTGGCATGCCAGCAGGGCATTAATTAGGAAAGGTCTTAGATACTCATAGAGAGAAAAGGTAACTCTTGAAAGCAGGTTAAGGAATTAATGGATATGTCTATGAAATTAATAATTTCATTTTCCACAGGAAACATTGCTTTTTAATGGAGTATCTTAATCTATGGAAACTTCTCCTCTCTATCTGTAATCCAAATGCTCATGCCAGCTGGGGGTGGAAGGTGAGCAAAGTCAACTCCTTTTTTTCTCCTGCCACTACAGTCTATTTCCACAAGACATGTGACTGCAATAACTTGAATTTTCTCATTAGCAGGCAGGATGTTGTTTATGACTGCACAGGGTGATGACCAGAAATTTAAAAAAGACACCATCAAAGCTGTCCCATGCCTCAAAGACAACATTAATGATGTTTGGACAATAGATTAAACCAGAACATTAAATCAGAGTTCTGAACACAAGACATATCCATTTAAAGTTTCAGAATACAACTAACCACAGAGCTTTGAAGTTGTCACAGAAAAATCATACAGATAATCAAAAGTTTCCTACTACATCTGCATTCATTGTGTTGCCCAAACATGGATGGAAACACACTGATAGAAGAGGTCTCCTGCTGCTAGGCTTTTTAAAAGCACTAGCTATCTTCACTAGGAACAAATCCCAGATGAGATTTACAGGGAATAAGCTCAGCACAACACACTGACCTCTGGACCTCACAGATGTCTGCAGAAAGTGCAGTTTCTGGAGAAATAAAGGAGCAATTTGAGTAGGCTGTATGTTCCTGTAAGACCAGACCTGCGTGCCTTCAACTGGAATTGATGCCCACGACAGCGCTGCACGTGGCCTGGCTGCAGAGTTCCACCAAACCCTTCCAGCAAAATTTTGGTCCTTGCCAAGGGATTTTTCACAAAGTGAAGTATGTGCTCCTCACAGAATTGTTAATGTTTCATTAGTAAAACAAAAGAAGTGAACAAAATACTCATCTCACCTCAAGAAGATCTGCAGACCTCCTCCAACCTGTGCTTCGAAGCAGCAGCATCAAATACATCTATGACACTTGACAGAAGTTTGCCTCACTGATTCATAAAAGTCCCCTGTGAAGTGGACTCTAGCCTCTCGTGATGGTTTACTCTCATATACTCCTGTCTTCATCATTTAGGTCTCCCCTAACCACAAAGTGTCCTTTTCACACCCCTTCCCCAGTTTGTGGAGGTCATCTCAAAGCCTGACCCTCTCCACCAGGCTGCTGTGAGCCCTTCCCAGCTGGGGGTCACCTTCAAACTGAATCTGCATATTCCCTTTTCCATCATCCAGCAAGTTAAGAAAAATGCCAAATAACACCAAGCCAAAAACAGACCCTTGCAGAACCTCATCAGGCATAGTGCCCTGCTTTGTAAGCAAACCATGTCCAGCTGGCGTCTTCCAATGGTGTTTTGGGGTTATATAATTCAAATGAGGCATTTTGGGTGCCTTCTGTTTTCCTTCCTTGTACAAAAGGCCAAGTATACAATCAGACTATATTTTCTGTATTACCACTTTGGCCACATTATGGCCACAGCCTGACCATGAGACCCACAAGTCTAATGTCTGACCTGCACCTGTGTGCATCTGACCCCTATTAATCTTAAGAAGTGAAATTATCCCCTTGTGTTCAATTCATTTGTGTGTTGTTCCCTTTCCTACTTTATTCCCCTAAGTGGAAATCCTGAGTGGAAGAGACAAAGCCCGAAGCCATGGCAGATGTCACTGGAACCACAGAGAATGACAGCCATGGATTTGTTGAAAGAGCCCCAGGATGTGCCTACAACTCTATTCCATTGCTGCTTCCTCTCCTCACAGCTCTGGCTGGTGAGAGGCCATTCCACATTTCCCCTGGATACAGAACCAGGAACTTTCCTGAGTAATTAGAGAGAAGTTCATCCAAATGTTAGTTGTCATTGCAACCTCATTTCTCAGTCAATCGCCCTCCTGTGAAGCAAATCTCACACCCCTTTTGATGGGTTTTGCACCAGGATTTGCAGTCACCATCAATTTAAGGGCACATGAGCACGGGGCTGAGGGCAACACACTGGGAGCATCTCCCTCCTGCCCTCATGTCTGCAACCAGAGCGAGTCATCTGTGACCTTTCAGCTGTCATATTAATGCGACTAATTGTAGCTGATGGGTCAATTGGGCTGAAAATCATCCAAAACAAAACAGGAATCAGCAACTGAGACCAATCGGTTAAACCAACAGAGCACTCGGTCAGTTGCTCACAGAGTCAATTATCCACATCCCATTGAAACTGCACTTCAAAAGGAAGAGCTTCGGAAGGAGGAGGGAAGGAAATGCAGTAGGGTCTATATTTGGCACTCTGATCTCCAAATGAGGCAAGATCACTTTATTAATTTTTTCTGTTTTTCCAGCTTACTGCTGGGTACACAAGATCCAAATCAGATTCCTCCCTCCTTGCTCATTACAAAATGTTTGTCTGACAAATTTTGCTCTCAATCAATTTATGTGACCCCACAGCCTCTAAACCCCGCCTTTACCAATCCTGCTCTCAGCTGGCTTGCAGAGGGCTGGAGCTGAAGTGCTATAAACAATCTTCCCTGTGTCATGCTAGAAGAAAAGAATCCCGTTCCTTCTCTGTGCCGTGTCAGCCTTATGGGAAATGCACAATAAAGGCCATAACAATTTATTTTCATCATTAGATACTCAATAAGGAGAAAGCAAATAATGTGTTTCTCAAGTGGTTGAGCTGGTATAAATAAACAATGGGGGAAAAATTGACTTGGAGCAACATCTGAATTATTCCTGTGATTTTTCACAAATCAAGTCCTTCCAGTTGCTCTTATTAAAATGATGTAATAAACAGTAAAAACCACCTAGCAAGTTTGAATTGGAAGAGCTTCCAGGATGAGCATCTTCCATTCCCATGTGCAGGGGGACCACAGGAGGCTGCACACCAACCTGATGCAGCCAGAGGAGGAGAAGGAAGATGGTCAGGATGCTCAAGTCTCTCCAGCCACCATGGATGCCTGGAAGGAGGTACCAGCTTTCATCTGGTTGCCACTGATGCATCCCCTCTCCACCCCGATGGGTTTCAATGTTTGGGCTTTTCTTGCACTTTCTCCTACCTCTTGCCCTGTGGAAGGGCACAAAAGCAACTGAGGAGGTTTCTGGCACTCAGGACACCCCCTACAAGGGAAGCCCCTCCATAAAGCCCTGGGTTCCAGAGCGGGAACTCAGAGAGGTTGGAGAAGGGGCACAAGGCAAGTTGTGGTTACACGGGGTCAGGCCATTATGCAAAAGCACAGAGCATGACGGCCCTGCCAAGTTCCAGGCAACCTGGAGCTCATTTACAGATTAGTCAAGTCTTGGCCAAATTCAATAAGCCTGTTCACAAGCTTAAGGTTAAGTAAAGCCTGGCACTGAGGCAGGGGCTAAATAGTTCAAAAATGGAAAAGAAACAGCTCCCAGAAGACAGTCACATATTGCACTCTGCTTGTGATTAGAGATTTTAATTATGAAGGTGAGTGCAGAAGGCTTGAAATAGTGAGATTTTTTTTTCTTTTCCTAACTAAGTGAGCCCACACATCCCCTCCTAGAAGGTACTTGCTGAGATTTGCTTTCAGAGGAACAGCTGGAAGTGTTTGTCTTGTAGCACATTTCCCAGGTCTGACCTCAGCATTTCAGGATCCTGTGTGATGTAAGACATGGAGTGCCAAAGAGTAATTATATATCCTTGGCATAATTATCTCTGCTCTCTATCTTTTTCCCATTTCTTTTTCCATCACTACACCCTTCTGGCATTAGCTCTTAAATCCAGTTGTCCCCTTGGATGCCAGTATGAGCACACACCCAGAACGAGGTCTGCTGCAGGTACCCAGGCACACCACTGTGGAGAAAACAGGAATGGTCCTCACAGCCTGGTCCCACAGCTGCCATCCCCATCAGAACACACACCTCTGCAGTAAGATAAAGTTTCATTCCTCACCAACCACATGCTTACATTTTCCTCCTCCAAACTCTTAGCCCAAAACTTCTGAGCTGACTCCCCAGCGGGCAAGTCAAGCGCTGTGAGGCTGGTAACTCTCAGAAGTTGTGGTCTATCAAATGACTGTTGGGTGGCCTAAACAAAATTAATTCCTACATAGGTTGAAGTGCTCCACAGCAGGGAAGGAGTAAAATTCTCCCTCCAAAAGCCCTTGCAATACAAATTCTTCTCCTGCCTGCAGAGTAAGTTCATCCATGGTCTAGTGATCGCCAAACTCCCTAAAACATACCTACTACCCATAGCTTACCACACAGGAACAGTATCTTCACTTGTCAAAGGGAAGCCAGGCATGCCTGGCTTTGATGAAGTAAGATTCTGATGCCAAAGCACCACCAGCAGTAGATTTTTCGGCATCTCTGTGCAGTTGCAGATACACAGGATTAACCACCCACATAGAAACTGTGGATGTGCAAAGACAGGTGTATAAAGCCACAAATGTCAACCAAACCCCAAGGACTTTATCTTTGTGTTCCCCCCACTCTAGGCAAACACTGACATTTAACTTGAGGCAACAAACAGCACAACACAGCTGACACAACAGCTCTGAAAGATGCCCTGCACCAACACAGCCACGTTTCTGATGGCTCTGGACTTCCCCAGTGAAGTACTGGATCTGCCAGAGAACAACATGGGTCCAGCTGACCACAACCACAGCCTTGCAACGCCATGCAGCACAGCCAGCAACGGGCACTGAAAATGGTGCACCTCTCCGTGGATTGGCATAATCAAGGAGTTATGAAGAGGGAACCAAGGTGACAAATAACACTTGAATCATCTTTCCCAACAGATGAAAAATTAATCAATCAAAGCAGTGCAGTCAAAAGCCTCCGCACCCCTCCATGCACATGCTTGGCTTCCTGTGTTTGGGCTCGTTTAACACTGACATTAACAAGCACATTTCCAAGCTCTTCCAAGGCCAGGCTGTTTCTGCAGCCACGCCATTGTGACTACCCAGCTCCAGCTCCACAGGCCCTCCCAATATTTTTTGCCAGGCAAGTCCAACACTACCATCACTACTCCCAGACATTGCCCTACTGCTGCCATCGGCAGGTGCAGGCAGAAATGCATGAGAAAACTGTGGAAAGGTTGGAAGGAAAACAGGGAGAGGGCAGTAGCGCTGGAGGTGGACAGAGGACAGTGTGGTGGTTTTTGCACACTGCCAGTCCACTGCTCCACGTGCTGCGGGCCGACACTCAGCCTGTGGGATGCATGAACAGATTTTCACCATAAAGTCCCAGTTCTCTAAGAGAATGGTGAGGGAACTGATGAGTCATGGAAGGAAAGGGCATCGAGTGGCAGAGCTGCGCTGACAAGTACAGAGAATAAACATGACCTTTGCTGAACTTGTACAGGGATACAAAAAGGTTTTAACATCTTTCAGGACATCTCCTGCTTCACCTTTGGATAAGAGAAGTTTTGGCTGGAAGACTGGAAAAAAACAGAAGGAAAAGAGAAGAGATGCAGGGGAGCAGAGGTTGAGGAGGATGGAACAGACTGAAGAGACTGATTCCCCTGTCTTCTGTCACCTACCACTGGACTCATCTATCCAGGGGACCACATTCACCAAACCCAGCTTGCCCTTTCCTGCAGCTGCAGTGCAACACGTGTGCCATGTGAGTCAGCAAGGATCAGCACACATTTCCTGCAATCCAGGGGCACGTCAGCTCCATGTTGGACTTGTGGACAGCAGCACAGCTCCACAGCCGGAGATGGGGCATGTGCAGCCCAGCCCAAACGGAGAAGAGCAAACACAGGATCTTTCCCTCTCCGTATGTCACAAATGAGGTCATGACTTGGGTTCGTCTCAGTCCTCAGGGCCAAATCCTACCTGCTGGCAGCTCCCACAGCCTCAGTATTTCTGCTTCAGGAATCTTAAACTAGGCAAGGGAAAAAATAGAGAGGCATTTTTGTGTTGAATACATGCAGGTCAATGATTATGCAGTGATAAAAACGAAGGCATTACGCAATTAACACAATGGCACGTGGCCACGCTGACAGATCAGTGCAGAAAGGCTGCAGAGCATCTGCCTGAGCTGCCAGGGCACTGAGAGATGCAGGGTGTGGGACCTCCCCAGCTCCTGCTCTAACCCACTCCAACCCAAGTTGCTGTTTGCAGCCCTTAGCAGAAAGCACTGGGAAGAAGAGGAGGTAAGAATGCAAAGGGTCTCAGTTCTCTCAGTAATTTCATCCCTAATTGCCAGTTAAATACACTTACTATTGGAAGAGCTCAGAGTGACCACAGGCCCCAAGCCACAGGGAGCAAAGTGAAAGCAGCACCTCTGCCCCTGCTATTTCCCCACGTGGCAGGATGGTGCCAGCTGAAAATTGCCACAGCCAGCGCCGCCTCACGCCTCGCTGGCCACAGCAAGTGACACCCTCAAAAATGCCAAACCAAAGCAGAGCAGCAAGAGGCAGCCCAAGGTGGGGAGAGAAGCTCACTGCTATTTTTCCACTTCTGAACAAGTAAGCTCCTATTTTATCATCAGCTCTAGGGAGATTGTTTCACCACACTTACGTTTCAAATTCTTCAGAGCTGCAAGTAGCAAAAAATAGACAGGTTTTAGTGGGAAAAAAGATTTGGCAAGAGGACGGTGGGGAAGAAAGATCAGAGCAAATTTAAAGAAAGAAGGGAAGGTGTTCCCTTGCCCAAGACTTTCTCTGCACCCTCAATAAACTCAACAAACCTAAAAAAAGAGAGTATGTACAGTCTGTAATTGAAGGAGTGAAAACCACAGTTAAAACAATCTAAAAAGGCCAAGCCCTGAGAAAGGCAACTCGAATCCCTTATCTTTTGATGGAAAAGAATGTGCTCCCTGAGATTAATGACGTGTTTACCCAAAAGGAAATCGCCGCCCTTCTGAAGCAGCGAGTGTTTGTTCCTCCCGAGTCCCTGTTTTCTGCTCCAGAGCTGATCTCCCAAACCTCCTGTTTAAAGTCAACACACAATACAGCTTCCTGCTGCCACGGGCTCCGACGGATCCCACCACTAACCTTCTCCCAAAAACTACCCTCCACCGCACCTGGGTACCCCCACCGGCAGTGGCGGAGGCAAACACGGGGTGTTTAGATCAGGCTGTGAGCACGACCAGCACAGGGACAGCACAGGGACAGCACAGGGACAGCGTCACACTGACAGCTGCCAGCGATCTCCCTGCAGGGCGATGAATCACCCCCATGCATAAATACTGCTCAGTTGAGCAGACAAATTAGCAAGTGTGGAGACTGACAGCGCTGTCGAGGGAAAAGCACTCTGGGCGACCTCTTCTTAAGTTGCTCAGGGTTTCAGCAGCGCGTCCTGCAGACCAGATTGCTGCTGGATGCTCCTGGAAAGAGGTTTAACATCAGCCAGTGCAATAGTCTGCTGTGTTAGAGGAAGCGTGGAGGAGCATGGTGCACTCATGTGAGAAAGACAGACTGGAGCAGAAGCAGCGGGGATGATCTGTGTGAGGAAACCTGCAAGAAACCTGCTTGGGGGTCATCAGCCCTTTATATATTGACCCTCTCTGGTAAATGCACCCCAACCTCCTTGCGGAGCATCCCAATCACAAGAGCCATCAGACCACGAGAACTTCTGCTCCCTAAAGCCAATGCACCTGCAGTACTGGGTGCTGGCCAACAGCTAAAAATAGCACAAAAGGCAGAATAAACAAAGGGAGCTGCTTAAATCTGACTCTGATGTTTGTCTTTAGCTAATGGAGCAATTTTCATTCGCAGGATGCTGTCACCTCTCTCAGATCATGAGGTAGGCTACGCTCCCCCCAGGTTCCCCCCAGCCACACGACATCTCCTGCAGGACTGGACTGGGTGGGAGGAAATGCTAATTTCTGCCCAACTCCCCAAGCGCCTGCTTTATCTCCACCTCAGCTTCTCGGGAAAGTGGAAAACCACTAACGTATGTATACAAGAGCACACTCCGAGCCTGCATAGGCAGCTCCTCATCACAAAAGCACTGTTTAAATAAAGGAAAACTTAGGAATGTTCCTGTGGAAGTAGCCAGTAGAGCTGTTTGACACTTACTCTGTCTCTACAAGTTGGTGGAGTTTAATTATTTTTTGCAAAAAAGCAAAAAAATGGGTATTTTCTGCAGGTAGGAACTATAACATTCTGGTTAAGAGAAAAAAGAGAAGAGATTTTAACACAGGTGTTTCAACTTTATAAATTCCACTTATGTTTTATATTATTTAATACTAAGTACTAGACTTGCTGTAATGTATAAATCCTGCCATTACAATTTGATTTTTTGATGCAGTATTTGCAGGCTGACTTGTTCAGTGGTATTCAAACCAGCTGGCAAAAATTATTCTATTCATTACAAAGAGGACAAGAAGCAAAATGTCCCTTGCTCCGTCCTTCTTCTAGGAAAATAATTTTCGTCAGTGGGATATTGTTGTCAATTACAGAGTGGTATTTCTTGGAAGCCATGCCCAGAGTCCCCAGCTGCGGATGGTTCTGAGGAACTTCTCCAGTGAAAAATCCTAGGCTCGAGGAATGAGAATTTAGGCTGAGTCAAGGCACAACAATTGGAGGAAAATGAGTGACAGCTGAGGGCAGCAGCGATGACACACATCCTTTGGGCTCGCTGGAGTGACCTCCCCTCTATCTCGGAGCTACTCCGTGTATTGTTGGGGACAAAGCCCAATCCATGCTGATCAAGTCCCTATCCTTCAAAAGAAAGCAGTTAACCGTGGTGTAACTTAATCCACTGGATCCTGCCACGGTCTACACAGTCTTCTGCCATACTCATGACTGGAGCATCCCATACTTTCAAATTAGGGATATATTATCCATATGACAATGGTACTTCAAAAGAAAACTATTCCGTTTGTTGACTTTTGGACTTTGTGTCTAAAATGACAGTTTGCTTTTATTTTTGTAAGGTTTTCATTATCCTGTATACAACACACACAGAGCTACAGTTTTAAGTCTGGCTTCAGAATGCATATCAAACTGGAAACCAGTGTTTGATTTTGGAGAGATTGAGCAAGATGCCACCTAAAATGATTTTTTGTTTGTCTGATTGTTTGAAACTATTAATTGAATTCCATTTCAATCAGAGAATACATTTCCCCTACCAAAATCAAACTTTCAATGGATGCATTTCCTGCTTTGAGTAAAAAAGAAAACCAGAAAGAACCACTGGGACATCATCCAGGCTAGTGAAGGCACAACCAGGATAAAATCCCTTGCTACAGCCAAAAAAGGCCAAAAATTGTTAACACAAGCCAGGAGAGAAAAAGGTGAACAGTAGATATGGACCCATATCCCACACAAAGTTTTCTCTTTAGCCTAGGAGAGGAATGCAAACTAGAAGTGAAGTGGCTGGAGGAAGAATTTAATATCTAGAAATTATCTTAATAAACTAAATCCCTAAATAAGAAAAGCTGATTCAGGGCACAGCTGAACTGTGACTGGAATTAAACACTGAGGGAGTGAAAAAAGAGAAGGTAAAATCTCTATCATTTGAAAACAATTATGTGGTAGCACAAAAAAAAGAGGGAAAACACCCAATGCAATTAAATAAAGCTGCCCCATCTAAACACAGCAATGGGGAGAGATTGTGGGATGATATGCATCTTCCTCAAACCAGTCAGTTTTATTAGTTCTCTAGCATTAAACAAGTTGCTGCTGAAGGAGAGCCTGCACAGGAGGTTTTATGGGAGGAATGGCTGGGGAAAGCCCACATGAAGGCAAAGTCTAACAGGGGACAAAGCCAGCCAAGGTATTTCAGGATTTATTTACAAGCTCTAGGTCGATGAGTTTAGCATTACTTCACAGAGAAAGAGCAAAGAAATTAAAGGTTAAATCAATACGTACCAAATCTCCTATATAAATCAGGAGTTGTATTACCTATTAAGTACGTTTAAACCTGAAACCACCTCATCAAACCCTCTCCTGTCTCTAGGAATGGACCTGGGACAGCCAGTCAGCACCATTCAGTGTCACACTTTAGGGTTTTAGGGGAGGCCAGGACCCTCCTTGTCCTCAGCAGCACACGGCAGAGGGCAGCTCGTCCCCATGGTCCCTCAGGAGGAGCAGCCCAGAGCAGAGCAGACTGAGGAGGAGCACCAGGGGTCTGCCAAGCAGGGTGGTTTAAGGTAGAAAGCCAGGACACCAGATATCCCCAAATACTCAAGAGATCCAAACCAGTGTGTTTAGGCTGCAGGAAGAGGGGGTTAGCCTGAGATAGCTGTGAGTAGGGCAGAGCCCTCAAGGATGCAGCGAAGGATCCACCACTGGAAATTTTTAGGAGCAGATTAGATGCACACGGCATCCATCCCCAGCGCAGCCCAGTGGGTGCAGGAGGGCAGGGACCCACAGACCCTGAGCCCTCCTCCCCTCCTTACCCACCTCCTGGGAGATTCCTTAGAAATCCTGCCTGGTCTTGGCAGAGCAGGGACACAGGGGTGCCAGTCCCAGCCCCGGGGTGCAGCAGCTGTACTGACACCTGAGCATCTGCTGGCAAGTGAGACTGCAGCTCCTCAACACAGTCCTCCAGCAAGGAAACACCGTGAAAACCTACCTACAAACAGGGCTGCAGAGTTACATCTCAATTTTTTTTATTTTTTAAGTAAACTGCTTTAAATACCTACTTCAGAGAACCTGGACAGAGTGGTGTGGCTTTCCTCTTACTATCTGAATAAGGCCTCTAACAATGTTATCACTTTCCAAAACACATCTGTCCCACAGCTCCTAGCCCAGACAATTGGCAGGTAACCAGTTAATAAATGTCTTCGCCAGACTGTTGAATAGGCTGGCCCTGGCTCAAGAGTGATGTCAGGGCCATTCAATGCACTATAATTGGAAAAACCTGGGAAGAGCAATCCCATGTTTTTTAATAAATAAAGAGTGTATTAGCAGCCTCCTGCCTTTATTCGCCATGGTGTCTACCTTGTTCGGTAGCAAAGTGGGTTGGTTTTTTTTTTCTCTGCTGCCACTCACTCAGTGATTTCTACTTGGAATTTGATGCCAGTTTCCAGATGTGTCTCAGGCCAGGAAATCAGCAATCAGCCTGGATAAAGCTTCTGGGATTTGCTGCAGATCATCTTCTGACACACACATCCTTCCTGCACCCTCTCTTATGATATTGGGGCACACCTCTTGTGCCCAAAAATAAAATAAACCAACCCAGAGTCAAGCAAAAGCCCCTGATTAGGATGCTTTGGTCACTTTCATATTAAATATGTGGGAATAGTTTTAATTAATTCAGTCCATCAAAGCCCCAGAGGCACCATTTGAGGGATCTTTACAACACCAGAGTGTTTATATACATAAATCACTTTAACAATTGCAGGTTCCCTGTCTGCTGTAGCAGCTCCAGGCAAAGCTCATCTCCCACAGCTCCTCACCAGTGGTGCCCACAGGAGAGCATCAGCTCCCCAGCTCAGCCATAGAACACTGGAGGGGGATTAATCCTCCAAACCACTTGCCCTCAGAGGAAGAAATGAAGGTGATAAATGAGTTTGCTGGGCTCTGTGTGAGCAACTTTGGGAAGCTAAAAACCAAGCGGGTGACATGAAGGATGTGGTTTGCATGGAAAATAATCCCAAGCAGGCGCACCCTGACAGCAACATGCCTTTCAAACCTCCCTGTGTCCCTGAGAAACGAACCACCCAGACTTCTGAGCCAGAGGAGAGGGGCTTAGCCCCACACAGCCAAGCTCTGCGCTCGCCCCAGCCACGCGGTACCATCTGCTGCAGGACGGGGGAATCCCAGCCCAGGGGGACACAATTACTGAATTACCAACAAGATAATTTATTTTTTTCCCCCCGCCAGGCATTTAAGAGGCTGTAGTTGGGCCCATTTTGCTCATGTTGTGATTCCTTTCATCTCCCCATCAAAGCATAACCAAATTAACACCAGCCCTCCTCCCAGGGGTCGCCCCGCCATGCGCTCCCACAGCCGCTCTGAGCTAACAGGGCACCTGGGAGCCACTGCCAAAACAGGAAAGCAGGCGCCTAATTGAAAGGGAGTATTTGGGAGTCACCCTACACAAAAATTAGCAGAGATATGCTAGGAAAATAAAAGAGTGGGCATTAACGGACGGCTTATCTTCTTTTTTCCGTGACTCTAATGCTCAGGACATGGAAAGGCCAAAAAGTTTCACATGCTGTTCTCAGGAGCTGGTCAGGGAGAGGAGCATCCTCTCCTCTAGATTCACAGCTCCTCCCAAAATAACTCAGGATGATTTTGAGGTATGGAACTCCATAATTAAAATACAGACATACACAAGCCAAAGCAATCCTGCACTGCTACTATGACAATTTATAGCAAGTGCTGGGTCTTGGTTATGGATTGAGAAGTCGAGCGCTGACTGGTTTCAATTCACCTGTGTTAGGATTGGTAAAAACACTAACCTGTGCCTAGGGAGAAAGGGAATATGGACGTCTTCTGTCTGAAGAAAGAAGCATGGGGGTCTCCGTTTCTGGAGGAGGGATGGAATTTTAAGGTGAGTGGTCAGAGACAGCTCAACCAGGCTGGTTTTCAGACAGAACAGGGAGCCCCTCTCCTTGCTACCCACTCCTGGCCAAGATCCCAGCCTGGGACTGTGACCGAGCCCCAGGGGAAGGGCCAGCTGGAGCCAAGGCAGGATTTAGGATTAACTTCAAAAGATCAGCGAATCCCACCCCACCCTGCAGGCAGCCTGTAGAAAGGAGCAAAAGCCCTGGAGGCCAGGCAGAGGGACAGAGTGGGCTGGCAGGGAGCAGGCAGGCAGGCCCAGCAGGGTCAGCAGCATCTGGACAAGTGACCCACAGAACTCCCTGTGTGCTGGAGCCACTCAGCTCCTCCAGTCCCAGCTCCAGGCTATAGGAGTCTGGCTGGCTCTTGGAGCAGAAGCAAGGCACAGCAAGAGACAGAAAAAAAAAAGGAGAAAAAGCAGCAGGAAGCCCTGCTGAGAAGCCCCCTTTTGTGTAAACATGCTCCGTCCTCAAACTAAAAATAAAGGCAAACCACAGGAAGGGAGTGAGTGCTTGGACAATATCCGATTTGGTGTGTGCCTGGGTGTGAGCTGCGGGAACGGGGAGAAGAGCAGGGGACTCCACCCAGCGCAACCACACAAAGGCAGGCGGTTAAGACCTTCAAGATGGACAGGCATTCCTGGAGATTATTTAAATCCAAGTAACTGCTGCTTGGCAGATGTGCAGCCCTTTGGTATGTGCGCAGCACTTGGAAACGTTAAGTGAGAGAAAAGGCTGACATGGCAGGAGCAGAAAAGGCAGGATGACTGCACAAGGCCCATTTTACAGGTTCAGAGACTGAGACCTGAGGCTGTGAATTGAAACCCCATAAACCTGCCATAAAACAAGGACACATCCCAGACAAGCTGTCAGCTAAAATCCAGCTCACAGGGCCAGCCTAAAACCCACCTTTCCCTGCACGCTGCCTTTGCATCCCAGTCCCCACTGCAGTCACCGAACCAAACTCAAAACAACTGCATGCTCGTGAGGGCTGTGGAGAGCTGACCAGTGGACTGCCCACCCCAAATGGGTCTCAAATACTTGCCCACGTGCTGGCCATTGATGCACTGCACCCTGCCATTGTCATCAGCTGGTTCTCGGTGATGAAGCTTCCCCAACACCTGCACGTCCCTCCTGCAGCAGGAGGGATGCCTTCCTGGTGCGTGCAACCCCAAGAGACAGACATCCATCCGTCCATCCACCCACAGACAGCGTGCAACAAACACAGCGTGAGGAGGCTCCTTGGAGCCCAGCGCTCACCCTTGGTGCTGACACACCACTCAGAGGCCTTCTGGGGAAATGCAGGACTTGGGACGATCCCCCCGCCCAGCCTGGAGGGAAATCGCACTCTCCCAGGGAAGCGTCTGTGAAAGCAGAGAAACCCGCAGCTGCCCCCTGCCAGCTGCACGGCTGCAGTCCCACCCTGCAGCCAGCTCTGCTCTGGGGTACTGGCGTCTGGGGCTCGGATCTGGCTGCCATCAGCCCGATGTCCTTCCACCCACTGGAAGCCCTCCTCTCTTCAGTCAGCCATGACTAAACTGCAGCATCTGCAATGCTCTGCCACCTTATTTCCTTTCCTTTACTTTCTGTCAGAAGAAAATGACAGTGCTCGGCAGCGGAGGAAATCAAAGACAACTACGCTGACCTCAACTTGGGCATGTTTCCTGCTGAAGTTTGTATTCCTCTAATTCTTGCCTCCTGGTCCCATGTTCACCTTCCTACCATCAGATCTCACCTCGAGTATTCATTTTTCTATTAGAAAGGTTTCCTACAAGCACAACCAAAATGCAACCACCCCCCCCCGCCCCCATTTCCTTTAGAAAACAACTTCCTATGAAACGCAGCTGTTTGGAGCAGGTCACTCGCTTTCTCTGCAAAACAGCCACAGCAAGACAACTGTCCTCGCTTCATTCTCATTTACAAGTGTAAAGTAAATGAGTATCTGCTGAAACTTTCACAGGCTTTCATTTGGGGCATTTCTTACATGCTAAATATAAAGTGCAAATGCCTTTCCATACGGCTCTGTCTGACAGGCGAGCAGCTGCTCCTGTCCCCACAGCACCGTCCTCGCACACCGTGCCGGCAGCACAAGACAGAGCAGCAGCAGGGCAGTTGTGCCATCGGTGCCACCAAGTGCCCCCATGTCTCGCCCCTGGCCACCCAGCTCAGCAGCTGAATCACAGCTGTCAATCAAAACTGGAGATCTTCCATTAAACTCACTTTAGTGGGTCACTTGCACCCCCACAAGGTGCTGCTGGACACAGAGGAAGCCAAGAAAAAGGTGACACCTTCTGTTTACTCAGCTAATTACACTTCATTATTGCTGGAGTGACCGCTGCGGCACTCGTGGGCCCCTTCCATCACAACAAGCCACGTTCTGAGATGTTTCCCAGCAAACACCTCTTGGCAATGCAGATGGAGGGAGGGGAAGGGGACTTGAGGTGTGAGCAGGGCTGCAGGTGAGATCCCCAAACCTCCACCTTACCCAAGCTGGAGCCGTTGCTGCAGGCTGAACTCAGCCTGGGAAAAGTTAACGGGAGAACTCCCACTCATGGCTCCTTGAAACCCCAGCAGTCACCTGCCCTCACCCAGCTCCCTCCTCAGATCCCCAGCATGGTCCTGGGCAGAAGATGCAGTGGTGTGTGCAGCACAGCTCAGCACAGCCAGGGCCTAAGTGACTGCAGAGGTCTCCAGGAGAAGATCTCCTTAACTCAAAGTCACAATCCTCCGTTTTGGTGGGCACAACGCTTCATGCCGAGTTAGCAGCAGAAGGCTACAAAGGACACTGCACACACAGATGCTCTCTATTGTTAGAAAATCTCTGAGTGCAACATGAGTGTAACAAGAGCACAAACTGAGAGCTCAATCCCTGAGGATAACCACCTAAATTAACAAGGCATTTTGAGTTATGGTCTGGAAACAATCCTTACAAAATTATGGGTTGTCTCTAAAGTTCGGTACCAAAGGACAGCGGACACATCTGGAAGCTCTGAAGCTCCACCTCTGCCCAAGTGTAGGTAATTTCACAAACACATCTAAAGAGAAACTGCCTCCTGACCCCAATGCAATGAATCCCCAGTTTTACCTGGATCGAGGTGTGTAAAGGACCCAATGACAAAGTCCAGCGTTGAGACGGCCAGCAGGAAGAGCAGCAGGAGCTGGAGCCTGATGATCCACCTTACCCCGGCCAGGTTGATCCCCAGCAGGCCGAGCAGGACAGCCAGGGAGATGCCACGCACTGCCCAGATGTTGCTGAGGCTCAGGACATCTGCAATGGACTCTGCAAAGCCAGTTATGTACATGGCACCTGCAACACACTGAGGGACAGAGTGGCTGTGAGTGCCCCGTGGGAGAAAAAGAGACCCCCATCCACAGCCCCCTTGCCGGGCTGTGGGGGCCTCTGTTCAGACAGACAGACATTTGTTCTCAGATTGCTGTCCAATACAACTTTTAATATTACTCTGGCCTACAGGGACTGAACCTTTTTCAAGGCAGCATAGCTACTCCCCAGGCAAACTGAGAAGGCTGGGTGCTAGGGCCAATAGCCCAGCAACGTTCCACTGGCTTTAATATTTACCCTCTATTAACACTCCAGGAGAAACCACACTGGCTTCTCTGAGAGAGAAAAGGATGAGTCAACCTCTATGTTTCTTCCCTTCTTCTGTTTCTCTGGAGGAAAGTGTCCCAGTTCAACACCTGCCTGAAGAATAGCAGTTTGTTGCTCCCTTCATTGCCTCCCAGGGGTTATTTTTAACTCAGTGTTTAGTTTGGATGCAAAGTGTGACGTTTCACTGGCTCCCCATCTCGTTGCTGGAATGGAGCCTGTACTTTTGAGGAGAGTGCATTGTGTGAGTCGTGCCCCCCTGAGCTCCCGGGAAAGCTGCCTGTTGGTCTTGCAGCAGGGCAGGACACTCTGCCCCAGGTGGCTGAGAGCCTGCAGGACAGGACATCTGCAGCACAGGCTCAGGCCTCAAACCCCACTGCAGGGCAACAATCCGAAATACCAGGACATTTCCCTCCAGAGGTTCCCGCTAGCTGACATTTCAGCAACAACCCTTTCCAGTGCGTGGCATCCCTGGAAAACCAGGTCAGGGCCGGCAGCTGCACGCTGACACGGCTGGTGTGACCTTGGGTCCTGCAACCCCACCGCCCCTGCCCACAGATGAGGGACGTGCAGCACAGCTCCCGCCTGACAGGAAGGGAGAAAACCCCCACCCAAGCCAGCAGGAGCAGAGCAGAGCCCTCATTCACTGCAGATCCCCCACTTGGACAGAGCCAGCACTGCTCCACTGAGGGCATGCAGGACAACCTGGCTCATACCCAGGAGCTGCAGGATCAACTGTGGTTTCAGCAAGGTGCATGGCATTCATCTGTTCACACTTGGATACCTACAACTTGGAGATCCTGGAGGATTCACTTTCATCATAGGCAGACACCTAGATCTGGGGAACTATACCCTGAGAGTCTTCCTTTGCATCTGCAGCATGTGGTCAGACTTGCCCCAGTCAGAGGAGGAAATAGAGAATACCCCACTTGTGGCAGGACTTGCCTCAGGACAGAGGTTACAGAGCTCCCTGAGCATCCTGTGGGGGTCAGCCTGCAGCTGGTGCAGAGCACGTTGGGCAGAAAACACAGACGAGAAGGAAAATGCATCAGCAGCTTTCAGGAGCAGGCAAAGCGTTCTGAAGTGAGCTGCCAGCTCCCAGCCTGCAGCCCCTGTGCACACAGGATGCCAAGCCAGGGGCCAGGGGCTGCCGCAGACCAGTTTTTACGACCCTCAGGACAGGCTGCAACCTGATTGCTTTCCCAGACGGGGTCCTCTCGGAGAGTGAGAGTGGAAAATATGACAGGAAGGATTCTCATGTGTGGCCCATTTCCATATCTTGGATTGTAGCTGGGTTCAGTTTGTATTTTATGGACACTTGCTTTTAATCTGGAGTGAAAGGAGAAGAGGGGATTATTTTTGGTTTGGGGGCTGTTAAGGGGTTTTGGAGATTTCTGTAAGCCAGTCAGTTAAAAACAAACCTCCATAAAAATGCTTCTCTGCTCACCACATTTTATACTGTTCATAACATCTTTATGGGGGGAGAGGGTTAAGTTACTGCAGGTTTAAGTGATTATTTTCCATTCTTTATGTACATTACTTGTGTATTTTTGTTCTTCACCACCATGACAGCTCTTTGGGATCTTTCAGAGAATCCAGAACTGTGACTTTTGGCTCACAAGAAGTCAATTAGCTGTGGCCCTTGCCACTGCCCAGCTCTCTTCCCACACCAGCTCCACTCCTGCTGGCTCCCACAGAGAAGCAGCCCGATCCCTAAGGATATTTGAAGCACACCAAGGCCAACCTGGCAGTCCACACCCACTCGCTGACCTTTGGGTGGCCACCCTGACCTCTCCTGCTTCGGCTTAATTTCAGTCTCCTGCCAGCAAGGGCACGTCCTGGCAATGGGGACAATTTGGGATGGGAGGGCATGCCCTGCATGGCTTGTTCAGACACTCAGCTCCTCCACCATTGTGACCCACCCCAGGCAGCACATTGCCAGGCACAGGCTTGCTCCTGGGGAGCCGAGCGGGGCTGAATGCTCCCCCTGGTGCTCTCCCATGTTGTCCAGCACAGTGGAGCATTACTCAGATTTTACCTGGAACGTTACTTCCTGTGGCAGGACAGCACAGCATTAATATCTGCATTGCAAAGTTTCCACATTTTCTTTAAATAACTTCCTTTAATTACCTGGCCGAAAATGTAAAGGAGGCCAATGGTTCCCCCTACTTGACCTCCAAGGACAGTAGAAATCATGGAGTAGACGCCTCCACTTCCAATGCTGCACTTCTCACACACCCCAATTCCAGACAAGACCGTCACCAGGGCAACCAGAATGACAAAGGACACCAGAAACATGCCCATTATAATGCCAGTGTTTCCCTGGAATGAAAAAAATAATCAAATAAAGATTAATTCACACCAGTCTGTTGGGACTTCTAGTCAATAGTGATCTATGACTCTGGAGTCATTACAGATTAAAAGAAACACACACTACTTGTCTAATTAACATAATTGATTGCCAAATTTACAGCCCCTATTAGCCCCTTTGATGAGAACCTGTCGTCCTTGAGCCTGGGGCTGGGCAGACCTTTGCATGAGCAGGTTCTGCTCTGTCACTGGGCTCCTCCATGAATCACTGATTTTTTCCTCTGGTTTGAAAGAAATGAGGTCAAACAATGATTCAGCCACCACAGTCAGGGGATCACTGCCTATTTGCATGGTTTAGAATGACACGCTTAAAAAAAATCCAAAACACTTTCATAATAAAAAGTAGTTTCAAAATTGAACTCCCGGGATTTGCAACAGCTGATTTATTAACAGCATCAAGCTCACATCTTAATTTTTCAGAACATTTACCTCTGAAAGCTCTGATCCCTCCAAACAATGAGATCCCAAAGAACAAAACCCCAAAGGCAACTCAGCGTGGAAGATAAACAACACTCTCATGAACCAGCGTGCACCGGCCCTTATCTCGGGGCGTACACAGAGTGGCAGGTGGCTCTCGCCCCGCCTGGACTCGGGGGAGTTTTCTGCAGAAGATGCAGCCCCACGGGAAAACAAACCAAAACCTTTCCTGCTTGGAGTGGAGGAAGGGCCACAGTCTCCCTGTGGGGTGAAGAGCAAAAGCCTCTGAACAAACACAGCTGCAGATCCCTGTCGGCAGCTTTAAGGTCCAGCACAACCTCTTTTCTGGGGGGTTCAGTTTGCCATTTAGGGTTGGATTTTCAGAAAGAGAAGGTGCTTAGTACCTCCAAAAGCGTTTAAGAACCTCTTCTGAGCTCGGGACCGTCCCACTCTCTCACACATGGCTGTAATTTATTTTCCAGAGTCAGAAGCTTTCCCTTGTGCTCCAGCCCTCCTTCCCCTGCTGACAAATTGCTCAGGCCAGTGCACAGAGATCAGAAACCTCCTCCAGTGCCCAGTGCTGCATTAACATCTGGCTGCCTTTCCTTTTTACTCATATTACAGGCCATGTCCACATCCCCTCTTTCCAACCTTGCTCCAGCAATGCTCATCTCTGAGGTCATGCTAGCCGTGATGGGGTTTTTATCACCAGCACTAAAAGGCTGCTTCCCTGCTCTGGGGTTGGTTGAAAACCTAGACTTTTTTTCCTTTTCTCTTTTTTGTGAAAAAACAGAAACATATCCAGGATGTGGCTATCATCATAAAATCCTATTTTGGTTCAGCATCCTGCTGCCTCTGACAGGAGTGTTATCTGGTCAGTGGGGAACAGAGCCAAGGCTTGCTATAAACACAGCTGTGGCTGGGTCAGCACCACAGTCCACTCCAACCATACTCCTTTTTAAGAGGACAATTGTTCTTTTTCTTCAACTGCTTAGCCCGGGTTAAATGGTTAATAAACCTGACATGCTTCAGTTAAAAAAGAAAAGCAGCAAACATATGCAAGCATTCACTTAGCCTTGGGCTCTTCCAGAAAGTGCTGGTGGTACCAGGCTACGGCAGCAGCTAATGGGCATTCCAACGGTTCCACAGAAGAAAGGGTTAACACTAACACCAAGGAGGAAAGCTGGACTCACAGCAACAATAGCAAGCAGAGAAAGTGGGAAGAAAAAGCCCCCATTAAACACTGATGCTTATTTATGCATGCGTGCTGGAAGGGGTTAGTGCAGCAACAATCCCTGCTGAACATTTCAGCAAGATTAGGTCCCCTGGAACTGCAAAGCTTCACCAGCCCCGGCGCCAACTCTGGAAATTTATAGCAAAAGCCTGACTCTGGGAATAGCTCCACATATGACTGTCCTCTGCCAGGGGAGCTCTCTGCCAACCCTGACTTCTCCTCCCTTCCCTTTCATGTTAGCTTCCAGCTGGTTCAGTTTTTCTTTTATTTACTGGCTTTATTTACATTTGTGTTTGCTCCAGCAGTAACTCGTTTTCAAAGGAGATGTGGAGGAAATAAAATCAGAAGGAAAAGGAAGCTAGAAAACCATCCTGACTTCTCCACCACCACAGCTGCAGCTCCCCTCAACACCTCCAGCAAAGCAATTTTCAGTACAGAGTGCAAGTGTCTTCCTGCTCCTTTTGGAAGGTGTCACCATGCCTGTGACATGAACTCTGCCTGAAGCTCAAATCCCACCCACCCCTGGGTGAGGCTTCCTTTTCCTAAGGGGAAATTTTAAGGCATAATAACAAAGTTTTGCATCAGGAGAGGACACTATTCCAGGCTCTGCCCCTCAGTGAGATGCTATGATGGACCCAGAAGTGGAAGTTCCTTTGGCAGCAATGACAATTTCACCTGACTGAGGACTCCCCATTCAAGAAAACAGGGATTCCAGCACTGACATGTTGGGAAGAGACCTCCATCAGCGTGCTGGGAAGACCAAGAAGTGGCTGTTACCACTTTACCTGAAAAGCAGTCACTTTGTCTCAACAGCACAACACAAGGGTGTCCCTGTTCATTGTCAGGGTTGGTTGCTGTGTTTTCCTTTTCTCTTTCTGAAAGCTAGAAGAGGAGACCGGTCACAAGATCACTTCAGCTACACATTTTAGAGGAACTTTTTGCAATGCTACAAACTACCAGCAGGCATGAGCAACATCTACCGTGAACAGCACAGAATCCAAAACACTTGAGTGGTGATGGAGATCCAAGGTAAGGGGAGTGGAGGAAAATGTCTAGTCAAACGTTCAGCCATGTCAGAACTCACTCACCACGAGCCATCCCGTCCTCAGGAAAAGAACCACTCCAAAAATGTTGATCATGCAGGAGGTGAAGACGCCATCCCATGTTCCAAAAAGCACCGGCTCCCATACAAACAGCTGGATCTTCCACCAGGGCTTGGTCTGCATTTGAGATACCTAGAGAAATGCAAAGTCTTGGTTTTATCTCTCATGTTTGACGGGCAGGCTGCACAAGGGGTTTTACGGGCAGGTGCCACAGCTGGCCACCAGCAGTGGGATGGCCACCCAGAGCTCTAAGACACCGCTTTTGCAGAACTCAGCTCAGCCTCAGTGAATTAACCCCGACAACGTGAACCAAAAACAGCATTCCAGGGTCCTTCACAGCTATACTCTGTGCTTCTCCTCCTGTCTCTGCCAAACACTCCACCAAGGCAAGAAGCGTCCTCAGTGTATGGGAGGAATCTCTTAGAGCATACGATGAACCAGGTTGGACCAGCTTGGACCGACAGAGTGCCCAAGATGGTCTTCCCATCACAGTCATCTGTTCCCAGGACCCTTTGTTTCTAGAGGAGACACGGGAATATGGTATTTGGGATACAGTGAAATTCAGACTTGCTGGAACCAAGACCTGCAACTCCAGGGAAACTGCAGTCTTCCAATGGCAACTGCTTCCTCTTGCCCTCTGGAAATCAAGTCTAGTCTCTCCCTTTCTAAGTAATACACCTCAGATTTACACAGTAAAACAAAGGGCAGTTTGTCACCTGCCACAGAGGTGAGTGCAGGATGAGTGCAGAGACCACGGACACGGAGATTTGGGAAAGGAAATAGCTCTCTGACATACCTGCTGTGCTTCCTCATGGAAGAGCTCTTGGACATATCCCTCACTTCGGGCACCATTCCAGCTGAACATATCTCCTTCGTGCTACCTCTGCCTGCCCAATGCACAGCTCTAACACAACCACAGGCGAAGCTGATATGAGTGGAGGGTCAGCTCGGTCAAATTCCTGCAGTGCTGGGTCCTCCAGTGTAGAAGATTCATGGTTTTATTCCAACTTCACTGTGAAAGCAGGAAAGAGGAAAGATGACTGCTGCTTTCTTAGTCTGCCCAAGCACAAGGCTGTTACCCAGCCAGTCGAGAGCAGCTCGTAGCAGATGCAGAACCACTGGGTGACACCACAGCAAGCAGAGGGCAGTGCTCCCCCAGCACCCTCCCAAGGCCTGCTCCCAGCACAGGCTCCACCATCAGCCCTACATTTAACAACACTTGGTGGCCTTTTCCAAATCTATCCACACACCCGGCATCCCCAGCATCCTGTAGCCCTGGCTCCACAGGTCCACTGTGCTGTCTGCAAAATGCATTTTCTCTCATTGGTTTTAAATCTGGTGCCTGGTAATTTCATTGCATGCTCCCATGCTCTGGTGACATAGCACACATGGATTATTTACTTCCCCACACCACTAATCACCTCACAGCCTTGATCACATCTCCTTCAGCTGTACCTTTTGCAGACTAAGGTCCTGCCAGTGCAACCAGCTACCCACAGCCTCCCACACCAGTTGCTAACAGATTTTTTTTGGCCATTTCTCAGTACAGTACACCATGCCTAGGTAAGACAAAGAGGGCTGCAGTCAGAGGGGAGCAAGACTTGCTCCATGAATGTGGAGAGGGCAGTTTGTCTGAACCACTAGCTCTCCTGGGACTGGTATTTTCCTGGCCAGTTGAGCTCACATGCTTACAAGAACCAACCATGATTACACGAGGCTTGTACCAATGGCTGGACACCTCACCTGAGAGCAGAGACCAAATTAATCATGGGCACAGTGCAGAAATCTCTAACTCCTCAAGCTTGCAAGCCATGGAGATACAGCAACCAACAGAAATGTGCTTTTTCTATTGCACAGGGACAGACACAAGTAGAAACTACTTTGTGCCGCTCAGGATTTCTGCACCAGGGTCTGAATCCCAGCTCCCAGATGAGCATTTTCACCATCCTGACTTATTACTCTACTTTTAAATACCCAACAATAAATAACCAAAGCAGATGCTGCTCCACCACGGTGTTTCAGCTGCAGAAGGTCTCCTGCAGCTGGGGTACAATGGCCAGCACGGGAGGTTTTTCTTTGCCCTGCCCACGTGGCCAGTTAAGCAGCACCAAAGCCGTAAGAGTTCACTGATGCCCCGCTGCTGCCTCCACGTTTTTTGAAGCAAATAACCCTTCACAATATCACAAATGGTTGCTGTTACAGGGAGATTGGGGCTTCAAGCAGGGCAAAAACAGCAGGAGCAGATGAACTCTAAAGAAACAAAGCTCATGTTTTTATTCAAATAGCCATAGTAATAAAAAATGGAAGAAAATACACAACGTGAAACAAGATTACAATTGAATAGCCATATTCTCCTAAGAATGCCCAGTGCAGCCCTTCTTCAACAGAGACTTCAGTTAGTAAAGCATTCACTGGAGACATCCAAACTCCATTCTGCTACAGCAGTCCTGGCTGGATGTAGAAAAACAGGGAGGCTGCAGCCCTGTGGCCCCCTGCTCTCCTAAACCACTCCACCAAGGGAGCCCAGAAGGAGATGGCCCTGACCCCTTGGAGTAGCTCAGGGTGGCTGAAGTCACTCACTCAGCATGCCCAGTGTGCAACCATGGGTAGGTTTGATGAACGCATATTACCCATCTGAAACTTGCAAAATACAGAAAGAAGGGCTGCAGAGATTTCAGACCTGAAGCATACCTTGCAAGGAACGTTACTCTCCTAGGCATTTAAATCCCCCATCTCACCATTTCCTTCCTTTTTCTCTGCTTTAAAATTCTTCTCCTGCCCTGTGCTTGGGAGCCCTTTCCGCTCAGCCCTGCTCACCTTGGTGTAAGATCTTCCTCCTCCACAATCACAGGAAATTGCCTCTGCACTACTGCTCCTCTGTGGCACTTCTAACTGCCTAAAATCTTATTACTCAATTCTGTAATTATTTACATCCCTCCACGACTCATGGATCCATTGGTAACTGAAGCAAACACAGGAGGGGGTGTAAAGCACAGCAGCAAGAGCTGAACAAACGAGCCGGGGCAGCCGCTGCACACACAGACACATCCCAATCCATGCAACATCCAAGTATTTTTGCAATTTAAGGTTTGCAAGTGGAAAGTCCTTGGGGCAGGAGCTCTGCTCTTGCCCCAGGCAGCACTCTATCAGCAGAGCGATATTTTCAGGTCCTATTTTCTAGGTCACCAACCCTGAGGAAGCTTTTTCTGCTACACACACCAGCAAGATAAATAAGCTAACAGCACAATTTTCCTCTAATATAAGTGAACCTCTAACTTGAAAGTAACTTGATGTTATTTTTCCTACAGTTTCTGCCAAATACACTAACCAGTCTATAAATTAAAGAAGAATGTCTGTTTTAATCTTTCCATACCATTTAGCAGTCGAGAGAGCAGAAGAGCATTAGCAAACCTTGCAGAAACATTACAAAGGCTCATCTCCTTTTTCTGCAATACTTCTATATTTAATTACAAAACCAGTTTCCTATAGATTACGTATCTGTGCCCTCCATGTCCTTTCAAAGCACTATTTTATTAATCATCACATTAAAGCTATTTCTGAGTTAAGCGTTGCTGCTTCGAGCAACTCAACAGCTGGCTGATTTTGAAGAGGAAAGGTTAACGCCTTCCCAAGCACAACTGCGTGTGGTCCCACGACCTCCGAAGCCTCCGTCCTTACCAGACGAGGTGCTTCCAAAGCCTCCCTCCCTCAAGGGACCCAGCAACCAACAGCACTTTAGTTGTAATAGATCCCGTCAACTCCTCTCCGGGTCAAGTTCTTAAAAACACCTAATTTAGGTGACTCTTAGGAAGGCAGAATTAAAGGAAAATAAAGCAGCCATCAGTGCAACAAAGGTAACGCCACAAAGAGCAGCGCTTGGCTATTCCCAGTTATTCATTTACTGCAGCCACAATTAGCCAGCTCTTTTTGTTTCCCCGTATCTCTGTAGGGTAACGAAGGCTGCTGAACACCAGACGTGGGAAACCAGCCCGGGCTCTCCCCAGCAGCTTCCATTTCCCGGTGCGGCCGGACAGCTTCGGTTTTGCAGAGGCCACTGCTGTGCCAACACCTTCGTGCCACGAGCTGCGGCCACCGCCACACCGGGCTGCCCATCCCTGCCCGGACAGCGCTCCGACTTACCCGTTCCCTCTTCCGTTTTTTTCCTTTTTTGTTTTTTAATTGCTTTTTTTCGCCATTTAAAAATATTTTCACCCTTTTCGTTTGTATTTTTTCTTTTTTCTTCTTTTTTTTAATATTTCTTTCCTCTTTTTTCATTTTTTTTTTACTCCCCACCCCCTTTTTTATTTACTTTTTTCTTTTACCTTTTATGGGGGCCTCTTTCCCACCTTTCATGCCCCCCTCCCCTCGCCGGTTTTCATTTCTTAGCTTTCCTTTCCCCCGTTTACCTCCCCCGAGCCGCCGCCTCCGCCCCGACCGAGCCGCCGCAACACCGGGAGGGAGCAGCGGGCAAAGCGAAGCCAAGGCCGGCGCCAGCTGCGCGGTCCCCGGGCCGCCCCCGCCGCTCAGGCTGGTCCCCCCCCCCGCTCGGGGGTGTCCCCGCCGCCCCGACCCCACTCACCTGGCGGCTCCCGGACCCTCCCTCCCTCCTTCCCGCCGCCTCCCGCGGCGCCGCCTCCCGCCGGGGCGGCCCCGGGCGCTGCCACGTCTGCCCGGGCACCGCGCCCGCCCCCGCAGCGGCATCTGCATCTGCCAGGCTCGGGCCGCTCCCACCCGTGCCCGGGACACGCCGGTTCCCGCTGCCCGGAGCGCCGAGACCCCACAGCGCCCGCGGGGCCGGCACGCGCAGCGCCGGGCGTGGGAAACCGAGCTCGTTAGGGGATGGGAGCAGATTGCCACTAAATCCGCACTTCTCAGGAGTCCGACAAAATAAGCGAATAAATAAGCAAATTTATAGCTGCTCGAGGAAACGCTGGCCACAGGGAAAGGGGATTCTGATTCTGCACAGGAGCGGGGGCAGCCAGGTTTCAACAGGAACTCGCTTCAGCGTAGCTTCCCAGCCCTGGGCTGCCAAGAAATCCTGTGACCTGGGATTCAGATTCTCCCCCTGAATTAAAAGCACGTATTTTGCATAGACTCAATGTAAACAGGATCAAATCTAGAGCCAGCCACCCTTTCTTAGAGCTCGTGTAGCATACATCAATTTAATTTACTTCCAAAATGAGTTAGGGCCATTTTCATTTTCAATAAAGGATCCATACGAGACATCCATGTAATCTAGTGAACCTGTTTTGATTTTCCAGAGTGTCCTGCAGAGGCAAAGGGTAAACAGGCCTTTACTCTTGGGCAGAAACAGCAAGTTTCCATGAGTGGCAGAAAGGGAAAGCAAGAGTTCAGAGAAGACAGATGATTTCCCAAAGGGGGGATGAAGCCTGAGGAAATCATAGAATTGGTTGGGGTTCAAAGGAACCTTAAAGATCATCTCATTCCAACTCCCCTGCTGTGGGCAGAGGCATCTTTTGCTAGACCGGGTTGCTCAAAGCCCTGTCCAACCTGGCCTTGAACACTTCCAGGGATGAGGCATCCACAGCTTCTCTGGGCAACCTGTGCCAGGGCCTCACCACCCTCACAGTAAAGAATTCCTTCCCAATATCCAAACTAAACCTGCTCTCTTTCAGTTTGAAGCCTATCCCCTTTGTCCTGTCAGTACATGCTCTTGTAAATAGTCTCTCTCCATCTTTCTTCTAGGTTCCCTTCAGGTACAGAAAGGCTGCAATTAGGTCAGCCCTAAGCCTCTTTTCCAGGCTGAACAATCCCAGTTCTATGGATATATCCCCAGGATATCCCATTCCTGTAGTATTTTAGAAGTTCTCCTCCACTTCCTTCTCTTTACACTCTTTAAAACTACCAGAGAACAGGTTCAGTCAGATTCTCCTATCTTGAGGGCCAGTCAATAATCTGAAATAAGTATCTTCAATTTGTTGCAGAACTGGTGAAGAGTCACTAATTCCCTGAGGATCAAGTCCTGTAGCCTGCCTGCAGAAACTTCTGCCCCCACACACACACGTGCATACCAGGCAAGTGCTAAAGTAGTTTCCTGAGCCAGTTGCTACTGCCAGTCCCATCTACTGAACACTCCTGTGGGAAATCCTGCCTCGCTGGGAAGAACCACAGGAGAAAACCAGTAAAATGTAATTTTTCAAGGACCATATTAACATGTTAAAATCACCAAGCACTGCTAAGAAGCACTTTCAGGAGTGCTTGGCATTGATCTTCGTCTGCTCCTATTTAAGCCGTAGCAATTTTCAACATTTTCCTACTTGGCAAGACAATCCTTCCAAGAGAAGGAGCACTGCTTCAGCAGGGCTGCACGTGTTTCAGAACCGGTGTCTTCATGTGAGTCTTCCTCTGCACCCCTTCAAGGCCTCCCAGGAAAACCATCATAAACCAATTTGAGAAAGTTCTCTCCAAGTCCTAATTAAAATTCTCTCTCCTTATGCTGAGTGCCTTAGCTCTACTGAGAAAGGGGAGAAAAATGAAACTAAAAGTTAAAATTGTTTTCTCAAAGTCCAATTCTTGAGTGATTTCAGGGCTAGCAACAGACACTGCGAGTTCCACAGGCCAGCTGGAATCCTCTCCCTCAAGTTATGCAGGTCCTCAGGACTGGCAGATGGACCATCCAAAGCCTGGCAGATCCGCATACTGGACATCCTGAACTGTGATTTGAGAAGACTTTTCATACTCCATATGGTGTCACTCAGGGGAAACTGCTCCAGGGCATGGAGTCTGGAGATGGATTTAAGAGAGTGAAGAGTGTGACAAAAGATTATGTGGGATAAAACAGGTATAGGAACAACAGAGGTGTCAAAGATATAAACATAGCCCCCAGAAACAGGGAAAGCAGCAGCCCTGAGGTCAGTCAGCAAGATGTGAATTTGAAACATCCCCAAGTCTGAGCCATCCTATGAAATGCAGAAAGGACTGATTCTTTAGGATGGATGTTAATACTCACATACCACATCATCATCTTCTTCAGCTGCCAGGCATGCACGTCTTTATAACAAAGCACTAACTGTGAATAAACTACCTGATTTAGCTAATCACATCGCTTAATGACCTACAAACCCATGATCAATAGTAAAACAGGCTGTGACATGCAGAGTGTTCCTAGACTAAATACAGAGCCAGTCTTTTTCAAGTTCACTCGTAGTTGCAAACTTTAAAATATTTTGCTTTTAAATTGGATTTTTACCTGATGTTTTTCAGTGTGTGTAATAGCAGTTATCAACATAATACCTGAGCATCACTACAAACAACATTCTTGTTTCAATTCCTTCATATGGATTTTGAGGCAACAACTGTGAGAGCCAACACTGCCAAATGCATTTCCACACCCACTGTGGGGACTCATGCTGTCCTCATGGCTCATTTTCTAGTAGCTGCAACATCCATCACTCCAGCAATGTGTTTTACTGGAGACTTATCAATCATCCTGTTCACTTCCTTTAAGGCAACAGATGTCTTAAAGAGAATCTTGCTTTCAGAGTCCTGGTTTGTAGGAAAAGATCACTTTGTCCCACTGGTATCCTTGCACTTGCTTAGCTGTCTTTCTGAGCTGTATCTTTCTTAGGCTGTTCTGTCTATAATTAGCTTTATAACGAAGATGATTTCAGAACTGGCAAGAGAAATGGAAGAAAACACAGGGCTTGAGAGAAAACAAACAAGTCATCCTTTCAGCTTCTGATGTCATCCTCTGCTTTGTTCTTACACATCACTGCAGGGTCGAGATTACCTCGCAATTACCCTGAACATTCCCAGCACTCGCAGTCGTTGCTTTATCGTCTCTCATGACTCAGTTTATCTTGTGACAAGACTGATGAAGGACGTGCTGCTACTGCAGAACTTTCAGAGTATAACACTTACACATTTTGAACAGTCACTATTCACATTACAACAGAGAAATGTTTAATATATTACACTGTTAAAATAATGGGTCCTTTTGCTTTCCTTTGGATCAGGCAGTGCTTTTGATCTAATAAAGCTCTGTTATTTCTGCCTCTGTGAAATGGCACTAATGATCACATCTGACCATGAGAACAAAAAAAGATTTTATGTGAATAAAAGTGAAAACTAACGTGTTCAGTGGCACTACTTGTTTATTTCCATAGGTGGGCCAGCTTACCTCTCTCAGGATGTGCAGCTGAGAAGGTATCACCTCCTCTAAATGAACACAGCTCCGTACAAGCTACTGCCAAAGCACTGATCTATCTCAAAAGATGGCAGCACAAAGCCTGGTCTGGGACTAGGCACCCACATTTCCAGCCAAGGGGCTTGGAAGACGCAGCCAAGTAAAATCACACGAACAGCGATCACACAGCAACACGTCCTGGCTCTCCTGTGGAGGACAGGCAGAGCTGCCCAGGGAGAGGGACTCCAAGTGGAAAAAACAACCGTGACTTGTACAGCCAGCAAACATCCAGAAGTGAGTTTAAATAACGGAGGTAGGAACTGGACCCCACGCTTTCTGCATGATGTGCACGGCTGCCGACACGGGCAAAAGTGACGCAGCTGGCTGGACTACCAAAGACGTGCACACACACTGTAAAATGGAACCTCCCCAAGTCATCCTCTTCAATTTCTGCCAGTGACTTGTACATATAGGCATTGGAAGCAGATGGTGCAGCAGGGGTGTCAGAAACCTGAAGACCAGCCCTGGTGTGAAAGGGGAAGGGCGCTGCGCAGGAGCCAACTTACCTGAGCAACCAGGGCAGGGCTGTTGGCTTCGGGAAGGACAGCACACACGGGCTCCATTTTAACCCCCTGTTCCAGTGGACAGCTCTCTCCTTTTAAACTCCGTGTCCTGACAACTAAAGCAGACAAAAAAGCAAACAATACTCGAAAGGAAGCTATCTTCTGTGGACTTGGCAAGTGCAATGCAGACGATAACCAACAAATGGGACACTCTTTGACACTACCTGCCTAAGCGAACACATCTCCAAATCTCTCAAACTGACTATCCTGAAGCTAGAAAGTAGTTTACCCTGTGCAGACCTGAAAAATAGTAATATCAGAGAGATGCTTTTTAATGCCTCTAAATAAACAAATAACCAACTATTTTAACAGAAAACAGCTTCCTTCTGCTAGAAAAAAACCCCAAACCCAAGCTAATTCAAATGGACTATTTTTCTCACTCAACACAAAATGTAGGTTCTGACAATTCTTTTCAATATCAAAATATCAAAAAATATTTTCCTTTCAATATCACTTTACTCTTTGACAATTTTAATGTCGTAAGTCAATAAGCAGAATTGATCAGTTTGGATTTCTTATTTCCACTGCATAATTGAAACAAATAAAAATCAGTATAACTAATGTAAATGAACATAAAGCAGGGTGGCTGAGTACACAGACACTACTTCATTAGGCCCGCTGCAGAGTCAGAGTGGACCCGCAATTTAAAGCTGTTAAACATGAAACCATTAAAAGTTGTTACTATGCTGGCTGGATGTTAGCATATGTTGATAAGCTGTTTTTAAAAAATAGTATCATAACACGTACGCTGGAGCACGATTGAAACCAAGTCCTATCCAGTGCTGGTGCTGTATTCAGGCCATACTCCTGGGGTACACAAAGGCACTCGGAGACAGCAGTGCCTCCCACAGCTCAGAGGCACTGAGCAGGGACAGCTTTCCTACGGCCACTTTCAGCATCCTCAGTGACCACCTCGGGCTGTGCGTGGCCACCCCTGCCAGGGCCGCTGTCCCCAGGTGAGCCACGAGAGCAAAACTCCCGAGGGTCCCTTCTCTGCTAGGGCCAAATCCAGCCAGCTGAGCCAACATCCTCAGCAGGGTGCAGGCTCAGGCCAGACGAGAAGCTCCTCTCACACAGCCCCCGCTGCCCAGAGGAGGGTCCCGAGGGGGCTGGCGGACGCCCACGTGGTGGCCCTGCTGCACCCACCGGGCGAGGGGCTGGTGACATCCCAGACCCACCAGCTCCTCCTGCCGCGCTCATCTGATCCCAGCTCGAGTCTTCACACACTGCTTCACTACAGGTTTTTTCTCTTTGAAAGGTACTGTGCCACTTTTAACACGTTGTTACATGAAATGTTTTCTTACATGAAGTAAAATCAAAAGAGCCAGGCACTTCACAAAAATCCAGTATTTACCAGGAGGCACCCTACCAAAAGATTCAGCGAAACATTATGCCTTATACACATGAATAAATAAAGGTAAGAAAACTAAAATATCAGTAATTAATGCTACGGGGCTTATTTCTGGTTTTGTAAGTGCATAAATGCTATCATCTTCAATAATTTTTTAAAATATTTGCTTTAACAAGAGAAAAATCTATGTAACAAATACTCCATATACTACACATGCTACAAAATGATGCAGTGAACACATGGCATGCTGTTATCCAACCAAACTGAAATCTTGAGTAATCAAGTTCACCTTTCTTACAACTGAGATTAAAACAAAGTCCTGGTTCTCATTTACGTGAGGAGCTGCTGGCACCGAACAAAGTTGCTCCAGTGCAAACAAAAATCATAAAAGCAAAGCTGGTCTAACACTAATGTTTCTATTAACGTGATTCCAGTGCAATCTTCTCAAACAACCAGGATTAAAATTAAGGTCAAATATTCTGTTTCTGTAATCAAAGGAGGCAAGGAGATCCAAAGGAGAAGAAAACCCAACTAAATTCTGTATGTTTCAAATAAAATATTTAAATATTTCATTTAATTGTTGAAAAGTATCCACTTCAGTTCTTGCACAATACGTATCTTTACACACCTTCATCTGTCTCCTTAAGAAAGCAGATTTTGTTTGAAATTATCTAACATGAAAAATACTGCTAAGTCTATTCATAAAACAGTATTCTATATTTTTATTTTTCAAATAGCAAGTGACCACATTTAAAATGCATCATTTGCAAATATAAATTATCAAACTATTAGTTTAATTAAAAATAAAGCAAAAACATAACTTCCCTTAGTATCACAATACATAGAAGGGTATTATAAACCCAAAAAGACTAAGTTAACCATAAGAAAACAATAACATCAAAAGTGATGAAACTCATTAAGTCACTTAATGAATAAATCAGTCCTAAGAATACAATACCATTCACCATGATTATGTAAAAAAAAGCAATCTTTCATTGTATTATACAGATAAAACAACCCAATCCTTCATGCCACATTTTGTAAATCATTATATAAATTACACTCACAGTCAAATGAACAGGAAGAGTTAACTCCCAAAATATTTTAAGTTGCTTTCAGGGCAGAAATAAAGGCAGAAATAGAATCATTTAAAATATATCAAGTTTAACCAAAAAAATTCATTTGGTCAAGCCTGCTATCCAAATAGTTTTGTTTCCTGCAAAACTATTTTTGTCTTTTTTTGAATTATGAAATTTAAACGTTTCTTTTACACATTAAATGCAAGTCACATGTTGAGCTACATTAAATCCTTTTAAACTTTTATCATTTTGGCCTTGAGACCCAAACATCTTTCATGTACCTACACACACACACACACACACATACACACACACTCTCTCTCACTCACTCAGTCTCTTCTTGGTATCAGGAAATTCCTCGTTTCACAGGAAGAATGAAAGACTCACATACTGATTTCTGTCAGAAACATAAGGAATATGCAAAGTCATACTTTCCAGGTTCCTATAAAACCATCTCTCACCTATATATACACACACTTTAACTGATGGAATTCGGGTTACGGTCTTTTGTCTGATAATAAAGGGACGGAATAGAGGTTGTACGATAAAGAAATACTGTATAATAATTGAAATAAACCTATTATCCTAAATTTATCTATACAAATTATCTTTTTTTTTTTATTAACTGAAATACAAAGAAGGCATATCGACCTCAGGAAAATAACACTATATCAGAAATTCACTGTAACAGTGTTTCACTAGATATATATCATCAGGTTTTTCGTAACACAATTTCATCTGTACACTAGATTTTGTACTAATTTCTCTGTCTTCAAATCCACCATATTTTCAGATCCAATTCAGCACTATATAGTATGCCTTCAAAATAAAAGGAAGTCACTTGCTTTATTGAATACCAAGTTCCCTTCCAGACAGCATTTAAAGAAAGACAAGACTGCACAGACAAAATCCAGTATAATTCATTTCTGACAATGAAAATTTCAACCCCTCATACTGTTGCAAAATTCCTCCTACTGAAATGTTTTACTACAATAATAATTATTATAATAATTATAATAATAAAAAGCATACATTACATATAAAAGATACCAGTGTACTAAAAGTGACAGAAGTGGACTAGCAAATCCTTCAAAGCACATATTATATAAATGACTAGCATTTAAAAACATTTCTTTTTCTATAAAATGTAGGTCATATACATTTATAAATTGGGGGGAGGTTCTAAAGCAGTGACGACTGTTCAAATAGATATGCTGCTCTGTACAGTCTAATACCTATTCAATTCAAACTATAAGTTTGACATCTAGTTTATCAGAATAAACCCATCTCATCCTCTCATAGCTCATAATTTGAAAAATATGCAACTCAAATGAAGAGGTGACTCATAAGTTCACTGTTTATCTGCATATGAAGTAAGAAGAGAACTACTCTTTCTATGGGTGGCCCAAGTCTCATCAGTTCAGTATCAAGACTTAAAGACTCCAAATTTACGTAGAGGAACTGGCAGGAATCAGCACAGAAGCAGAATAGTATCTCTGATCCTTTAGAGACACAGCTATTCAACTTTAGCAGTCTTCCTCATCTCGCAGAAGTGCAGCCAAGCCATTCATTTCTCACTCAAAGTGGATGAAGCCATAGATCTACAGACTGTCCTCTCTGTGACTGAAATTGTGCTCTGTAAACAATGTTATATATTCCAGCAGGAGGACATCTGAGTTTATTCATAAAAAAATGATTAAGAATATTCATTAACTCAAACAAGGCTATTAACTCCCAAAGGTATTTTTGGAACTTATCCTTATGCTACTTGTCAAGTTAGCACTGTCATGTATTATTGCTTACAAACAGTACATCATCATATGCCTTCTAACAGAGCAGTACTGTGATCAGTTCCTATTTACAGGCTTTTTTGTTTGTTTTCAAACAAGCTATAAAAACATTACATACTTTACAGACAATACAAATACTCAAGTCAAACAAATGGAATGCATAACAATAAGAAACGTCATAAAGGAAGACTGACATAAGTCCTTGATTGTCAAGACACATTTATATTTATATATAAACTCTAGCTGTGCAGAATCAAAGATTCAATCATAGGTACATCCTTATTTGATAAATCATATTTACAGCATGATATTGCATAAAAAAATAAAATAATGTTGTTTACACAATATTACCTTTCCATCCATTGGATTAAGGAAAGCAAGAAACAACTCTTAGAAATGTTTGCTTGCCTCAGTTTGTGTTTCCTACCAAAAGACGTAATTTTAAAAAGGAAACAGAAGGTTTTGTATGTTGAGTAGAGCAGAAGCGACTATAAATTTATTTCCCTGACACAAAGCAAATTGAACTTCAACAGAGGTTTAAATTTCAACTTAAAGACATGTCTTTTCATTAGCAGTAATACTTTCTTGGTGCTTGTCCTTTCAAAGTGAGTTTCAGCTAAATGCATTACATGCCTAACATAAACATGCATTACCCTAAGTCGAATGAACTTTCAAAGTTACAAGGCTTCATTTTAGTAAAATATTTAACTCTAGGAAACTGTAACATTATTCATTGGCTTCAGTACCAAGCATGTAATTTGAAAGTTCACATGTGTACTGGTACCGACTGCATAAACATATTTCTGCCTGTTAACATTTCCAAACGGATTCCCAGGAGTATTAGGATTTTCCCTGTGCTTTGTAATGGTATTAAAACAAGCAAGCAAAGAAGAATAAAAATCAAAGCTCTCAAAGCCAAGAAAATTTAGTTAGCAAATATACATACATAATGTTATCCAATGCTGCAAAATTCAGAGTGAATTCATCCAAATATTCTGGTTCATTTCAAACAGTTACTAGATATGATACAAATACTATAAAAATATTCTGATCAAGCATGGAATATAATGTATCTGTTCAGGTGGAAAGTTTTCATAGGAGAACATGAATACTTCGGAATAAACTCCAAAAGTTACAGTAGAACCCCAATAATTCGCAGCAATGCCTTAGAAACCCTTTACAAATGACAATTTTGAAAATAGTGAAGAAGCAGGCAACAAAAGCAAGGATGTCACATCACAAAATGTACTTTGTTCATTTATTTTGACAACTGTAATTTAGTTTTCAATACTCCTTCTACCTCCCAGTATACTAATGTAGGTGCTGTAGTATACGTGGGCGAAGTAGTACAGTATTATTGTGTGAGACCTCGCTACAGTACGTTTTAGACCATTGCAGAGAGGTGGGAAGGGATCATCAGGGATGTAGAAACCTATCGGATGCTCTGTTTAGAGGTCAGCGAATTAGCAAGATTTTACTGTACTTCTCAATTAACAATGAAAAGCTCCCATCATCCAAAAAACTGACAAGTACATTATAAAAATAATACAAGCGTTATTTCACATGAATACTTTCTTGTCCTATTTTCTTCTTGAAACACAATTTTCCTAAAGACAACACTAGGAGACACAAGATCATAAACATGGTTCTTTTATCATCCAATTAAAATTATTTATGTTGTTATTCGTAAACCAACATACAGTAATACACATGGTTAATCCTTCTCCCCAAAACTTGTCATTTATGATTAATTCATTCTCAAATCAAATGAAGAAAATGTAAATGCCTATTAGTATACCATTACAAGCCGATTCCTTCATTGTCTGTTATATTAATGGTAAAACATATCAAAAGATTCATGCTAAAAAGGGACACTGTCAAGTAATTTAAGACCAAAATATGGCCTATTAGTAAGTGCATGTATACATATATGTAATCTGTATATATATACAGAGAGAGAGAGAGAGAGAGAGAGCTTGGTAACAAATGTCATCAATTTCCTCCTTTTTAGAATTATCGTTGCCCTATGACTAGTAGATATCCCCAAAAATTCCACCCTACACACACACACATGTTCGGGGCTTGCACGGCCCTTCAGTAAGAACGCCTGCTGTTAGCTCAGGGGAATACCCACGCTCACCCCAGCCCTGTGCTGACTGACTGAGCAGCATCAGTACGAGAACACAACACACAGCCAAAGCTGCTTTTTGCCAGACATACACGGAAAACTAACAAAACGGACCAGTTCAACGTGAAGAGTGTGCATCTGTAGCAGATTAAAAGCAGCAAAACATGAGCAGTGAAAAACGTTATTAAATAATGCAATTATTAAACAAGAGAGTTTTTTACAGAGCTAGACCTCGCAGAACTACACAAACCTCCAGAATAAAAAGGGATGTACTCAGGAAATCACAGCAGTGTGTTTGGCTAACTCCTCCAGTACAGAAAGCTTCAAGCATCAGCAGGTAACAGCTCATACCAGTGCTTTAATCGTACACGTGGAAGAGCCCTACGGGACAGTCCCTGTGGCTTAGACGGGACTTCCCAGCCTGTCCTAAGGCACAGAGTGCAGCTGGAATGAGCTGTGATGTAAGGAATAGCAGTTCCTCAGGTGATTCCCACTTGGCTGAGGGGAAGAGCAAATTCCTTCACTCTGCACAATATCCTGCTCCCTCAAGCGTGACTATGGCATGGAGCAAGAGCCACTCCCTCTTAGTCCTTAATCACTTTCTCACACCAGAGTGTCAATGCAGGAATTTTTAAAACAAAGCTGAGGCAGTCCCCTCAGGGAGAAGGAGGCTCCATTCCTCTTACCTCCCCATGGGGCCTGAGCACTGCAGTAACACAGTTAATAACCCAGCTTTTTTTTTTTTTCCTTTTGTTCCTTGCTCTATTTAACAAATAGTACAATTAATGGCCATCTCCTCACAACATCAGGGCATAGGAACAAAGGTGCCAACACAGTATTATTCAGGCACCACAAGCTAGGATGTCATGGAAATGAAACACTGAAAACAAAATATGTGTTATAAGAGGTGGTTTCCTGGGAAATAGGGGCCATATACGTTATTTCTGTGCAACACAGAGTGGAAAGTCAAAAAACCAAACTGACCATAAAGGAAGAAAAACAGAGAGACATGAATCAGCTTAAAAATATTCTTTCAAAGAAATTTCTTTACATATATCATTAACTATCCATAAGGAATTTTACTTTGCCCACTCTTCATAACTTGTGGCCAAATATTCAGACAAAATTACTGGTAAGTCAGAGCACGCTGGAACACCTTACTGTATCATACACAGGGTCAATCAATCAAAACAGAGCCTGCTTTCTTATACAAAAGTATTAAGAAATTAGTTTACATAAACTGTATTTCTTGCCAATAGAAGAAGCAAGCTATGGAAAATAAATGCCCTTTCTCCCTCAACTGTACCAAGTGAAGTTAGTGCTACCATAAGGGAAAAGAGACAGAGTGGGATCAGTTTCCTGGTAATGAAAATTCACAAAAATATTGCTACTGCTTTGGTAAGACGGGGGAACTGTTCCAGGTCCTGTTCAAGTCCTTTCTTAATAGACAAGATACATTTTAGCCCCTTGAGATGCAGCCTTCTCTCCTACCTGATGGCTTTGTCTGAGAGATACCAGCTAGCAACAGTGATGCAAAAGCACCTATGCGATCCTATTTTAAAAAACCACCATAAACATACCTACCTATATGTGTATGTGTGTGTGTGTGTGTGTGTGTGTGTGTGTTTTTCCCTGGTTAATCAGCCTACATGAGGCTTAAACTGCCTTGAACTACCAGACAGTGTCCCTTTAGGGAAGGTGCAATAGAATGAACATACAGTTCAAAAATCTGAAACTTGTTAACTTAAACTACACAATAGTTAAGCTACTCAAATCTTACCACCTTAAAAATGCACACAGAACTACTTATCGTACCATACCGTATACTTCAAGACAAAGTACTATTCAAAAAAACATATCTGTGGTACAGGGATAAACTTTGTAGTTTATTTATACTGTGAAATGCAACGAAAACTTCTGATCACTCTCCTAGGCTGGAAAAAGAAATCCTGTTCACTAGCATCATTCACCAGTTTGGGTTGGTAAAACTGTAACGACTTTCACTAAGCAAACACTAAAAAATAGGGAATTTGAATGCCCACTTCTTCAGCTTTCAGGGATACTTCAATAAATTTAATGATTGGAATTGTCAAAATTCTAGACAGAGAATTAAAACAGTTTTACAGAAGCTGAAAACACCCAATCTCAAGTATATTGAAAAGAATTACTGGAGCTGTACGAGATGAAAATGATGCAACCGTATCAAACCTAAAAATCTAAAAATGGTTTTATTTTTTGAGAAATCAAAAACTATAAAGTTGGCTAAGTGCTCTATGTTAATCGTTATGAGTATGTAGGGTAAGGTACAATTAAGTTTTTAAATCTTGGAATACACAGTTTGTGTAAGCATTTTGCAATTGGGAATGTAATCTACAGAGTATTTTAACTAAAACTTAAAAATCTTGGTTTCTGCATATGAAAAAGTCATTAAAAAGTTACATCTAGATTCAGCTGTACAAAGAAATACACATTACTTCAGGAATGAAGTAAAGGCTTTAGCAGTTAGGCATTTTGCTTAAAAAAGTGTTTAAAGTATTTTAAATTAATTAGACTTTTAAATAGTAGAGTTAGTCTATCAGAATTCACTTTCTTTCCCTCCAAACACAACTCAAGGTAATGCAAAGCAGAAATAAAGGGCACGTGGTCTAAAATTATTTTTGAGACTGAAGATTATTTTTCTAGAAAACGCCATCGTTTAAAGCCATATTTGTTTGACTTTTGAAACTTACTAGTTTATTCTGTGTGTTTAGTACACATTGATTCCCTGCTGAAGAGCAATGACTATGCTGACAAGCTTAGAAATGACAATGTGAATAGTAGCAGAAAATAAACTGTCCTCCCAAAGCATACAAGGAAACCAGCAAGGAAACAATCATGGGGGAAAGTCTTACCTGGGGATTTTGTTTATTTTAACATTTCATAGAAGGTAAAATATTTTCTGGATTCAAACAAGTGAATAATAAACTGCCTTTGATAGGGGCACCAACATCAGGCAGTTCAATGACTGATGGCTAACCAAAAAATAAAAAAGAAAAAGGAAAAAAAAATTAAGAAAGAAGCAGTTATTGGTCTTGCTAATATCAGCTTACTTTTGTTTTAACATAGCGCTCTTAAAAGCTGTACAGAACTCCATCTTATACAGAGCAACCCCCTTTTGACAAATGTGTTCTAAAGTGCCAGTATTATTTACAAATATTTCTTAGCCAAAAGTCTGGCCTGTCGTGGCATCAGGTGAAGAAGTCATCCCAGCTCTGCTATCATTTACATTCACCAAGGGAAATTCTGGGAAATCAGCACTTGTCCCTGGTCCCCGAAGGTTCACCTGTCCATTGGCAGTGCTAAACTGAGATGATATTCCAGCTCTTGCCCCATGGTACTGAGCTCTAAAGGGCTGCTCAAAGGAGCTAATTTGATATGCTTGATGAACAGACTGTGCCTCTGCTTTCTTCTGAGAAGTTACTTGATCCAAGAAGTCCTGTGTAGAGGAGGAAGAAGAATGATTTGCTTCATCACCTGAAAAGGGAAAAGGGTGCTGTGAATCACCAACCATTAGTCCAAAGTGAGACTTGTCTGGAGTTGTTCTTAACGGAGAGTTCATTCCCGACCGAAAGCTATTGACGGGTATGGATGTGTAGACCTTCTCCATGGAAGGAAATGCTGGCTGGGTTGTAAGAGTCTGGTTATCAGTCACAAAATTAAGGCTCGGGTTGTTCAAATAGGCATCATTTTGGCTAGTTCTGTCCAAAGCTTGCTGTAAAAACTTTGAATATTCTTGCAACATACTAGCTTTATCTGATGAGGAAGCTTGAGAGCTTGTTCCAACCGTCTCAGATTGGGTCACCTCAGATACTTCAGAGGAATTGATGGATATACTGGAGGTCACTTCCGTGTCAGCCACACTGAAAGAGATCTCATGCTGTCCATTAGCCTTGTGTGAATAATGATCTAACAGAGTTTGCAGTACCTCATCTGGAATGACATTTTTGTCATGGTTACCTTTAATTTCAACATTCAGTGCCTGTGTGTCTAGTATTGAGGCTGTAGCAGTTTCATCAATGACACTGGCCACAGCTGCCTGTGTTACTGAAGGTTGAGATGCTATGGTACTTACATTCAAGGCATATTCTCGACTGTTGTTACTAGCTGCTTGTAGATACCTCTTCTTCTTTAAAAACTGCATTGCATCATCATAATTAGTGCTGCTGTGTACAGGTTTACTGGGCCCTTCCTGTAATGTGTCCACTTGATCAATGTCAGCATTACCTTCAGAGTCCAGTAAACTTTGCTTATCCACAAGATCAAAGGCATACTTTGAAACCTTGCTGTCTTCATATGTAGATAAAGGTGAAATGGTTTGACTTTGCTCAAGTGGCTGCTTTAGACTCCTCTTGTTAACCTTTTTGAGAACGAGCTTAGGTGGGTGTATTTCTCCAGAATTTGCTTCCTCTAAGTGCGATCCACTGACCGAAGAATGTGGCATCTCAACAGCATATTCTGCTACCATATATTCATCTTTTACTTTAGTACTAGAAGAGTACAAAGGCAAATAGTCATTTTTGTCTTTCTTGTGTTCTGATTTATCTGTACTTTCCTTATCCCCAGATTTTGATTTCTCTGTTTTCTGCCTTTTCTTCTTTGGCAAGGAGCTGTCTTTCAGAGGCGTAGAGAACCCAGAATCTTCCTCCGATGGCAAAAAGCCAACTTTGGTGGCACTTCTGTTGGGTTTCTTCTCGCGGTTCTCATGGCACATACGTTTGTGTTTCAGCACACGATCGGTCCTGGAGAAATACTGAAAAAGATCATGATGGTGATTGTGATTATTATTATGCAAAAATAAACAGATTAGCAGAAAGAAAAGAAACCTTTCATTCTAACAAATTTACTTGATGATTCACCCACTTTACCAATTTCTAATGATGTGTCAAGCAACAGAATACAGGCAATAAAATCAAGCACAGTCAGCTGCGACTCTGCTCCACCCATGCACCAAGACAGCCCACCTCAACAGGAAAAACATGTATTTTACATTTATTTGTATGCACACGACTACAACACATGGAGAAAGCCTCATCTGCAATACTTGGGCACTGACTGGTGTTTTGTTTTTCAATCACGAATGATTTCACTAAGTCATCTTACCTGCAAACAATATTCACACTGGTAAGGCTTCTCTCCACTGTGAGTTCTTTTGTGCCTTTCCATGTGATACTTCTGAATAAACCTCATACCACATTCATCACAACGAAATGGCTTTTCACCTGATAAAAAACACGTAACAGTGTTAATTTAAAAAATAAATCAACATTTTTCCATACAATTATCAGGTCAAATAGTACATTCTCTACTAGAAGTAGTAAGAGGATTTAGTCTATTGCTATTGAAAAACAACATAGCATTTGCTCACATCACTGTTTTTCCAATACTCAGATTACCTTAAGCTTTTATTCCTAAAAAAAACCAACAAACCACCTTTGAAACTAGATCCTTACCCCTCTTTCTAATGTAGGTGCAGGTATGTCTTACACTTAAGAAATGAAGAACTGCAGGGATGGTCTTCCTGAACTGCTGCTACATTATACATTTTTTAGGGCAGACAATTGTATAAAAACACTTCAATTCTCTCACCAACTCATTAACGTTAACTCATCCCTTCTGGGAGAGAGATTTATGCATTTCCAAACTTTGAATATAACTTTTTTGATGGTGCTCTGTATTTTTCCATATTTTTTCTTTATCTGTATGTGGAATTGAGATAGCTGCTTTGAAAAAGTCCTGCTATTTTGGATGGAACCCAAATTTATTTGTTTTTTTAAAAACTAATTTTAAACTATTTTAAAAATTAAGCTGAAAACAAGAAACCTCTGTAGAGGAACTGGTGTTTGCATACTTACAGGTTTCTCATTTTGGTTGTCTTGTTTTCCTGGTTTAATTTTAAATTTTGTTCTTCACTTTCATGAAATACTCATTCAGGCAATATGCATTGCCCCGAATTTATCTTCAGTTCTCCCCTTTTTTTCCTCACAAAGAAACCCTGTAATGATCCTTTCTGAACAGGGAGTAATTCTATTCTTATTTCTTTTAACTTGTGCCTTACATCTTCCCTCTGATAATTTTTTTCTAGGTTTCTCTGACAAAACCTAAAAATTCCAAGTGCATTGAAAAGTTAGTTTTGCTTTTACAGAAGTTCACTATTATTTACTAGAACTCACCCTGAACAACAGTGATTTTTCCTCTTAGTACTTACTATGAAATCTTTTAGACTGACATAGAGATCAGGGATTGTCTCGGCAGCATCTGTAAAGACCTCCTTTGTTCTGGATACTGCACTGCACTGATTTTTGGAATATAAATAATATATGTTTTGTTTCCAGAAATATGCAGAATATTGCAATTTTCTGAGGTAGTTTTATTCGTACTAATTAGATTATGAACTATTAAATTACCAATAATTATTAAAATTGAAAACTTTACATTAATAGATTTTATTATTTTAAATGTTGTCAGAGTGTGTATTTTCCATTTAGAATAGTTGTCCACATCCTTCTACAAATGGGAATACAGTACCTTAAAATAAGGTTCCAGTATTTATAGAAACTAGAATGGAAAATATCTGTATCGCCCACACACGTGCTCCTGGTCAGATCATTAATGCCCAGAGTTTCAACTTCCTTAATTCCAAGCAATTTCTAAATCTCTCTCTTTGTAAGCCTATGTCCTATTTCCAGTTATTAATTCTTACCTCTCCATGTGGCTTCTCAGCCAATCACTTTCTCGGATGAAATTATTCCAATTCATTCTCTCCTAAATCAAATTATCTCCTCAGATCTCTCAGCTTCCCATCAGTTCTTTTTCTACAGGCTCACAACCTCAGCATCCTATCTCTTCTTTCACGTGATTTAGAGACCTTTACCATTTCTTGCTTATTAAGCACGATAAAATTTTGCTTTCTTTCAGCATCCTTTGTAAGTTATAACACCTATCATATAATTCTCTCTTATATTGTCTATAAGCCAATCCTTTTCTCTGCCCTATTTCTCAACTTTCAAACCCCAGTTTCATTCTTCATGTTCTCTTTATTTGTTAGGCACCCTTAGGACTATGGTGTTTTACACCCAACAAGCCTGTCAAGACTTTCTGAATCAAATTCCAGTCCTTGTCTTCAATATTGAGGAAGCTGATGCAAGCCATGTAGACCTCACTGTTCTTGTTTAATACACGGGAACTCTTCCATTCCCAAAGACTACTACTTAGCCCTTGTTACCTACTGTTTTCTTTCCCTTTGCTCCACTATTCTACTTTGTATTTCTTTTAAATTGCCCCTTCAAACAACTCTCCTTATGTTGTCTCCAAGTTTGCTTCCACACTACCTTGCATTTCTTTTAGAGAAAGGAGCAGCTGTTTGGGTTGAAAACTGTCCTGAGCCTTACAGCAAGATAGCTGAGTCCTGTTCTGGCTTTGAAGAGCTCTCTAAGGAGCTATCCTGCAATCCCAGGAAATGCAGAACACTTCATTAATACACTTACCTGCAGCCTTACACTCATTTCTGTAAATGAATGGTCACAGAGTTCCTCAACATTTGTCTACTCAAGCTGGCAATTTGCTGGCAGAAGACTCCCCCAGCTATCTATTCCCATTTCGAGGCTTAAATAGGGCCAAACGGGGGTTCTGTGGTTTTTTGGTGTATTACAACCACCAGCTATTTCGGAGACTTTCAGGGCACATGCAAATGCACTGCTGGCAATGCCTCAACAGCGAGAAAAATCTGGGGACATTGCCCTGGAATTACTCAGCACAACACAGAAAATACTATTTTTCAGTAGAATTCCAGAACACTCCAAAACTAAGATTAAGAAAAACTTTGTGAAACTGATACCATACTTAATTTTGGCTTTAATCTTCCTTTGGAAGATAATGTTAGAAAAAGATTAAAAATTAATATGAAGATACGCTTCCAATAATAATTTCATCCTAGCAGAAGCCTGAAACTTCAGATGCCTTCCACAATTTTGCTGTACTTTTCAAATAGGATCTACTGCAAATGGAGGAGATCATTAATAACAGCCTTTTGCAGGGAGAATCCAGGACACATTTTAGAGAAATGTCTTTGTGAGTGGGAAAGAATCAGATGAATAAAAAAAAGTCAAAATTTTAAAATACAATACAACTATTAATGCATTATTTATGAAAACAGCCCATGTGTTGTCTGTGTTGGCAATCTATTAAAACCAAGCAACAGAACTACTCATCAAGTGCAGTACAAATATTATGTGTATGAAGGCTGTACCAATTATAAACTCAGGCATTTTAAAGTCTAAACAGACAAAAAACAAATTATAAAATATCAAAGAAGGCAACAAAAAATCAGCATGACTGAATAAAAAGGCACTTGAATTGTTAGCCCCAATGGTGTTTTATTTTTTAAAAATGTAATCTCAGTTTTTGTGTTTAAAATGGAAAGTAGGGTGGCTTACACAATTAGGACACATGAACACATGAGTGGGTACGGTGTACAGAAACATCTCTAAGCAAAAAGAAGGCAGACATATTTGAAGAAAAAAAAAGAACATTCAGCATCTTCTCCATCCTAGCAAACTGAAAATGTTTGTGTACCAGTGACTCTTCCCTCTCTTACAACTAAAATAGCCATTTTCTGTATCGTGAGGGACAAGTTTAGCATCAGGGTTCTAACACTGCTGCCCTGCTCTACATACAATTATAAGCATATTTTGTATTAATGCAATGTCTGCTTTTAGATGCAACTGTTAAATTATTTACACGGAATAAGGCTGTTCATTGATTGCTTCCTAACTCCCTCGTAACATTTCCTTTGAAGGATTGGTTCAGATAATTAAAGTCAAATCACACTGGAACTAGCTGGGGCACCTGTAAATTGGGGGCTTGTAACAGGCATAAACTGGAGCTTCTATCTGTTACTACTGTCTTTGATTGGCTTAAAATAAACTGGAAAATTTGATAAACATCTTTTAAAAAGTAAGAAATCTCCTGTTCTTCATCAGTATTTTGAACACTGTACAAAAGTTGGTACTAAAAGTGGTCCTTCACAGTGATAAAAATGCAAAATAAAGAGGAAAAGAAAGTATTGAATTTATAAGAAACGTTTCTTAAGAGTATGAATAATACAAACAGATCTTTACTTTCATCAAAGTGAAACACACACTCACTGCTCACCTTCTGGTTAGAGAAGCAAGTTGAAAATTCAGCTTTTCGGATGGGTTTAGTTATGCAGTCCTGAACAACAGAGTAACTACACAAACAGCTAAGGCCCAGTTCTGAACACTGGCATAAAGAGGTGAAAGCACAGACAGTGCTTGCAGAGTGCCAATTAGCTATGCTATAACTGGGTGAAGCCAAAAATTAAGCACTAGTTAAATTCCTGTTAACTAAAAGGACTTCAGAAAAACTTTTGCCACTCCTGGAAGCCGGGTTTTACATGTTTTCTCCTAATCACTATTAGCTGTCACCTAGGACAACATACATGATTCAACAATTTAAACACAAGCACCATCTTCAGTTTCCTGAGAAACAATCAAACTATACCTCAGGATGCTGAGGAAAGGAGGAAAACATAGTTATCTAAAAAAAGTCAGATAACAATATGGTTAATTTGTCAAATGGCACCTTTTTCTCTGCTAAACAAAGACTAGCATATGTAAGAGCTGGCATAAAAACCTACAATCCCACCACAATCACCCCCTCCCTCCAAAGCTTACAATTGACACAGAATTCTCATTAGAGCTAGAAGCTAAATTTAAAACGATAATTAAATAAATTTATAAAATATTTGCAGTCCAGTGTTAATTAACTATATTGCCCACTCTCTTATTTTCAAAGCCACGTACAGGGAATAATCTTCATCTGAAAAAAAAAGAAAAATCTTCTAAAAGATGTGAAGACTGCACTTAATTTTTTGCCTTTTTGGCGGGGTGGCAGATAGATGGAAGAGACTGAATGAACATTCTTTTGAAGAATAGTATCTACACAAAGTGGAGGCAGCATGGTTCACCAATTCAGGGCCAGAGGAAAGACTAGGAGCAGAACAAAGACACTGGACAGAAGAATGGAGGACTCTTCTGTGGCTGACTGGCTGAAGGAAACCTACTTAGTCTGGACTCATGGAAACCTAGGATACAAAAATCCCATAAACAACAGGGCATTTGTGCATGTAACTCCCTGTACACTGCTCTGAAAATTCATTTTGTAGGTTTTTTTCTCCCTCTCAACCCTTACACATGCATACACTGCACTGCGTGTTAGTAGCTTTCATATCCATTTAAATGCTACAGCCAAGAAACACTGTGCACATTCACCAGCTCTGCTTTTCTGAAAAAGAGGCTGAGAAATTGGCATCTAGTCCAAAAGGGACCATATTACAAAATATTTAAAGAGGGATTGAAAGGCCATGCACCAAAATGCCAAAAACCCAACGAAACCAAACCTGTTAAAGAATGTGGTTCTGTGTGGTGCACCAAGATAAAAAAATAAACAAATATAAACTTTAACTCTCTTCGGCTTAAAACTTTGGGCCTTATTTGACTTACATTGCATATTTTTAAACTAAGATGCTTATTTTTAGAACAGTTGTGAATTAAACCTAAAAGAAGAAAAAAAGTGAGAAGAAAAGCTGATACTAATACCTTTGGGGTTAGGCATTTTGGCCATTTTAGTCCTCCTGGCACTTTTCCATCAAATTCCAAAACAAACAAACAAACAAACAAACATATAAATCTATGGAAATGTAATTCATTAAGTCCCCCTTGTCTGAATTAACTTGATACAACAAAAGACAGAACTGCGTAACAAACCTTGACTTTCATGAATGCACAAACTTCAGGATTTGCTACTCTGGGGCTATTTATAGAAAACTACTTTCAGATCTGCTTACTAGAGTTCATACTCATTTTACAGCCAAAGGAAAGTGGAACAAGTTAAAAGCACAAAACTAGTTTCTTTTTTTAAAGTTTTATAACTTTACAACACGTGTTAAGTTAAAACAAACTACAACAGGGTTTTAGGCTGCATACGTATTACCAGAAACCTTGCCTGAGTGGGGAAACAGTTTTTAAGCACGCCAGTAAAGATACTCAAGGCACTATACTCACCAGTATGAATCTTCTCATGCCTCTGTAGCAGGTACTTCTGTATGAAACGCATGTCGCACTGACTGCACTGAAATGGTTTTTCACCTTGAACAATATAATTCCACATCCATAAGTTAATAACTACACACTGTTGTTTCTGATAACTACTTTTGAGGAATATTAAAATGTCTATTAAAAAAACCAGCATCTGAGCGAATTCCAAAAATACTCTGATACCAAAAAACATTTGCCTTACTACGTATATGAACTGTAGAGATCTTTCCATGATCCTAAGAGTCACATTAAGACTAGCACAGAAGGGTGATCTGCAATGGCAGTAATTTCCTCATAAGCAAGATCAATCAGGATGCTGGCATAAGACTGCATTCAGGATACTGGCAAGCTATTATAACAGTAAGTACCTTTTTCACTTCTCCGAACAAGAGATACCTCATCAGGCAAATAAGCAGCCGGAGTACATTTTACAAAGGGGTCAATTTTTGGCACTTAGGCTACAAGTCAACTCATTACTTTCTGATAAAGAAAGAAAAGAAACCTTGTAAACAGTTAGGTCTTCATTTTATTAAACATATGTTGAATTTTTTTTTTTTGCTGATATTCTTTTGACACTTTGGTGCATGGAATCTCTAAGCTTAGATGCCAAGTTAGCTACACTCTTCAAACTGAAATTCGCATAGAGCTGAAAACATTTTTAACATAAGTAAACAACTCTTTATATAGTAGAAAAGACAAATTTGAAGTCAAGCAGTACCTGTATGAATGAAGACATGTCTCTGTAAATGGTAGTTGGTTCTAAAGGCAGCATTGCAATGCTCACAAACATGAGATTTGTGGGTTTTCAGACCAAGTGATCCATCCTCATTTATTGTAAGGATCTATTTTAAAAAGAGTAAAATTTGTTCTCACACTACCCTCTAAAGATGTCTTATTAACTAAAAAAAAAAAAAACATTAATTTTTTTGATGCAGAAAACTTTAAATATTTCAGGTAAAACAATGCTACTTTCTACAAAGCTATGCGTTAAGCTTCTAGTACACATTTCCAACTGCAGTCCAATCCAACTTGTGTCTCGTTATGCATTAAGAGATATTTCAACAGGACGGAGACAAAAGCAGCTCATAGAAAATCAGCTTAGAGCCTCCCTAGTCACAGCTGAGTCACTTTACATGCTACTGTTTACTTTGTCCATCTCTGGGAAAGGATGCAAAGTAATCAAACCACTTCTGGGCACTAAACCATGGTTAATCGCATTTTAAAGCAAAAGTGAAAAGTTATATTCTTTTTTTCAAAACACAACTCTAAATGTTTGCTAAAAGGCATTAAAACTTAACCAGAACAGTCATACATATTATCTACATCTATATAATACCAATAGTCTTAAAGGCAAAATTATATTTTAAAAATCAAAACCCCAAAGTGAAATAAGCAAGAAAATATTATTATTCTTCTCCCCTTTCAGGTTTGTCACTCAATAAAGTATTGTTCACTTAATATACATATTAAAGTTTCTCCTTGATGAATTCAACTTGACACACTCAATTGCTTTGCTCTCAAACAAAGCCAGTATTTTCATATAAAGTTAAAAAAATTTTAAAAATTGCACCATATCTACCTTATTCAATAAAGCTAATCACAGGTTTTCTCTAATTTGTTGAAAAGAATAAAGAAGAAAACTAAACCATAACCCAAACTATCTAATATCTCTGGCAAGAGAATAAGAAAACCAGTAAACAAATTACATTTCCAAAGGTCTTGCTTAACTGCAAACAGAACTATAAAGAAGAGCTTAAAGAACCTTAAATAAAACAGTTTAGTCCCTTGTTATTAACAAAAAATAAGAGTATGCTGGGGAAACACATCTGCAATTTGATTAGCTACAATATTTTAGGTTTTATGATAATGACAGTGATGAGAAAGTCAATAACGGAAACAGTATCTTTGAAAAAATAGCAAATACTGTAGGATCTACTTAATTTTTAATTCTGCTGCAGCAAAACTCAGCAAGAGTGAAAGTCTCGGACTAACAAATTCTTGTGCATTCACTCTGAAGGACAAGCACATTCATACGTTTGTAAGATTGGTATGTTACAGCTCCAGTCACAGATAGAGACAATTATAAAAACTCTGTTCTGTAACAACATCCAGCTGATGAAACTGACTGGGTCTTTAAAACAAATTTAAATACATGTTATGAAATGTTTTTCATGTATTTTATTGAAATTTTAAAATAATTGTGCAGAAAATACACTTAATTTCACGGTTATCCTAAACCTGGGTTCTTCTACTGCATCTATGCCTTGTACCACCTCTTAAATGAAGAGAGTTAACTCTGTCAGAGCAGCTTCCCTAATAAAAGCAACAAAGAAGCCTGTGCGTGTGTGTGTGTGGCGTGTGTGTGCGTGTGTGCACGTGTGTGTGTGTGTGTGTGTGCATGGAAGAGGGAAAAGGAGACAGGAGTCATAATACCTAATTACTTCCTGATTTATCTGGTTACTGCATTAATATAAAACAGAATTTCACACGTTTCAGTATGTTAGCTGACTTCCACTTGTCAAAGTTCCAGCTGCTGTTTGGATGGAAAATCAACCCCATTACTCTGGAAATATTGAAACTGCAGTAGGCTCTCACCTAAGTCAGTCCTTCAGCTTTTTTTCTGCCTTTCTACTCTGACAGGTCTGAAAAAGGGGAAGGGAGACTGAAAAAGAACCTGTTTAACTATTCTCCTGATCATTTTTCAATCTTTTGTCATCTCAAAAGACTAATCCTGGCAGATTGGGGGATAAAAAGGAAGCATGCAAGTACATGTCTGTAGAAAGAGGGGCACACGCCTCTTCTACCTTGCCATGTTTCCATGGAAGTGATCTCTGGATGTACTCAACCTAGATCTCCTTTTTCTCTCAAAGGGAGAAGTGAGAAGAAAATGCACAGGATTTGGAACTTGCTTCCACACCCAATCTGAAGCAATTTCTCAACTTTCCGAGAATACTACAGGTGCAACCTTATCTGACAGTGCTTTGAGGAGGACTGGAGGGTCCTGCTCCCAGGGCAACAAAAAGGAGGTTTGGGAGATTTTCTTTGCGTTACGGTGAATTTTCCTTCGATGTATAAACAGTCTGGGTTGATTTCTGAGTAGGCTTATTTTAATGCTGCTGTGTGATAACATATAACTGATGTCTGTCTATCAGAGCAGCCTGTGTATGTTCCATTTTAAGTCTGACGATTAATACTGATTTGGGGAATTACTAGAAGATATAACACTGCTACCTCACGAGGTGAAATGATTCTGGTTTTATCTGAAGTGCTTCTCAATAGATGAAAATTGTTTTCAGACATACAGGGGTACATACTCCTCATGAATGGATCTACAAGACAAATTTTTAAGTAACAAACCAGCAGCTATGGTAAGAATCTTTTGATATAAATAAATACATATATGAAGATGATTATGACCACAGGAATTTTCCCTACCAGTAAATTATTTTTCATATATTAGTAAACTTTTTAGAATTTTCAAAACTACCATTTTAGATTTCTTTTTAAAAACTTTTCACTACTATGCATGAAGCATATAAAATTATCAGGCTCACAGAAAAGCACAACTATTATTAGATAGATACAGAGTAATGATTTATAAATTGTCTACAAAGCTACTGACTCATAATTTTTAAAAAAATATTTGGAGAGAGAACTGCCTGGAGAGACAGATGTTAAAATATGTCAAGAGTTCATGTTGCTAAAAAGAGTTCAAAGAAAAACACTGTTATATCAGTTTTGTTTTGGGTCTCTGGTGAACTTCAGAACTGCATCTTTACTGAGCAAACAAACAATTTCCAGCCTAACTACTTCAAATGCGAATGAAATTAGTCATAGTCAACCAAATCTTCAGGTCCTTTTATCCTGGTTTTGCCAAATCAATGTCTTACTTTTGCTGGTGAACGCTGTTTTCTTTTCTTCTTTTTCTGCAAATCTACTGGCTCTCGTATTTGTTTTTTGTCTCGTTTCTGTTGTTCAGATGCATCAGTAAAGGTAATTTCTTGCTTTACACTGATCTGTTAAGATACCAAGTGCCAGTTTCAGGTAAGGTTCTCACTACAGAAAAGCAATTTTTCAATTTTAGAAGATGACAAACTGCTGAAACAGAAAACCTTTTCCTAAGGGAATTATCTTCTGGCTTCATTCTTTCAGAAATTTAAGTGAAAGGATTAATATGTATCTTGAATAAAAAGGGCACCGTTAATTTCCTCAGTAACATTTTGATGTATCCTTTCATTCATCTCCCAAGGTCTTTTTTCCTGACCTGTGGTGATTTTGAGATCAGTTCATACGTTAAAATCACTTCCATCTGTAAAACCGTTAAGTTTTTCATACCTATTTTACTTTAGTCCGTGCTGTTGTCAATGCAAGATTTAACGGAATAGTTTATTATATATTTAAGACAGAAGTATTTTTTAAAAAAAAAAAAAACACAGTTCTAATGAAGTTTTTGAAAAAAAAAGAAAAAAAAATCTTGATCTAATGTGAACTTTAATCAAGACCATGATACTCTTACATTTTTCTAACACCTGAACCACCTGATCTACAGCTAACAGAGTAGTGTTTTACCAGTGCTATGTTTCTGAAGATTATTCTTCGTGTGTAAGGCTATCTGCTTTTAGAGTCCTGGTAACTATCCTTTATGTTTGAAGGGTAACAGTGATGATGTGCTGCATTACAGACAGATGCTCTGTTTTCAAAAGGAAGTCATCTCTATGCTCTTTGGGAAAGCCAAGGTATGCCTTCTATGAGATATTGTGGAGGGGCATATTTATGGTGATGTATGAAGTGTCACAGTCCAACCTGCAGTGTGAATGCAATTGCTAAGCGTCCACATACCTTAAAAACAGACAAGATGCTTCCTATAGCAAAAGCAACTAAACAGTACTATGAACAGCATAAACAGTATGCACCTTCTAATAACACTATTTATTCTGGTTTGTAGTTACCCTTGAACATTAAACATACTTAAAGGAGCACATTTTAACACTTTAGTTCTATAGTAACAGCCTGCTTATAAAATATTTATAAAACAGATACTTAAAGATTATACTTAATTGCCAAAATTTTATGCACAGCCAGAGGCAAATGACATAAATATTTTGATAATCAAAATCCAAACAAGCAATTAATAGATTCTTGCCAGAGTAGGATTAGACTACCAGATCAAACTTCCTAGTAATTTCTCCAATATTGCACAAAGAAATTGCTTACAGGGACATTAACAGCATACTGCAGCCCTTGAGGAAGTCTATCTTGCGCATCCATTTCATCATCATTTTTTACCGTCTCCTCATGGACCATGAGTTCATCATGTGAAATCATCTCTTGCTGTCGAAGTTCACTTTCCTGTAACACTTCATCTGTTGCAAGAATTTCTTGGTGCGGCATAGTCCGATCTTGAAGCACTGCCTCTTGCCGTTCTCTCGATACTCCAGACTGGTCAGATACTGCACCCATCCCTACCATAGCCCTGGATGACTGCATTTGGTCTATGCCACCACATTTAAGAAATAATCCTCCCAGCTTGTCTTCAATGTTCATTCTTAAGTGCAATTACCTACAAAGAAAGTTTTAATAGTAAACATCTACAATTGGTGTGCTTGCTTAAAATTTTTTACTTTAAAACATTTTATAAGAACTCAAGTCAGTACTCAAAATACACACATGCAGTCCTAAAATTGATACTAAGAGCCAAAAGTTGGGTATCTTGGTGCAATGTGAAAAAATTCTCCTTTCACGCACGTCCATGTGTACACAATTGAACACTTTCAAATAAAAGGTTTCAAATCAAAGTGCTTCTGACTGCTGGCAAAATCTTGATAATTAAATGATGGCTAATTCCTCTTTCTCATTGCTTAAAAAAACTTTTTTTTTCCTGTGTGCCCTCTTTACTCCTTTCTCTTTTTCCATGTTGACTGTCTTTTACAAACACCTCTTTCACATTGGTCCTGTTCTTCCCATTTCCTTGTCCTTTAAGAGCCCTTTCACTGCTGCTACTCCAGGGCATACTGTAGCTGCTGCAACATCTTAATATCCACAAGTGAGAGAAAACTGGGCTGCACCCAAAGCAGCACGGGCAGCAGGTTAAGAGTGGTGATTCTGCCCCTCTACTCCGCTCTCCTGAGACCCCATCTGGAGTGCTGCATCCAGCTCTGGGGCCACTACATAAGGATGTGGATACGCTGGAGCAAATCCAGAGGAGGCCACGAAAATGATCAAAGGATGGAGCATTTCTGCTATGCCAGCAGGCTGAGAGAGTTGGGACTCTTCAGCCTGTATAAGAGAAGGCTCTGGGGAAACCTTATTGCAGCCTTTCAATGCTTAAAAGGGGGCTTTTAAGATGGGGACAAACTTTTTAGCAGGGCCTGTTGCAATAGGACAACACGTAATGGTTTTAAACGGAGAGATGGTCAATTTAGACTAGATATAAGGGTGAATATTGTTACAATGAGAGTGCTGAAACTCTGGCACAGGTTGCACAGAGAGGCGGTGGATGCCCCATTCAGGGAAACATTCAAGGCCAGGTTGGATGGGGCTGAGCAATCTGATCTAGGTGAAGATGTCCCTGTTCATTGCAGGGGGGTTGGACTGGATGGCCTTTAAAGGTCCCTTCCAACTCAAACTGTTCTGTGATTCTATGAAAATGCAACTTTCTAGATAAAGGTATATATCAAATAAAAACTACAGAGATGTCAGAACTGTTCATAAAAGACATTCCTTTTCACACCCACTAAGCAGGAGCATTCGTGACGAAATATAAATTCCAATCATGAAAAGCAATACAATTCACAATATTCCAACAAGTGTCATGACATTTTTAATTGGTATTTAACACAGAGCAGCAGGCTTTTGTGAAGCTGGAAGTGGCAGCATCTTCTCATTCTACTAATTATTATATATGCAAGACAGTTCTACAACTCTTCTCCTCCTTGGCATACTGGATGTCCAGTCAGAGCAGTCAGTCTCCTTCATCCTATCCCCCAGGCCCATAATCCCGACCCATTCCTCAGTGTTCTGGCCTGCTCCTCCAGAGAGACAAACCAACAGACAGACAGACAGACAGACATCCTTCCTCCCTCCCTCTATGTTCCCACAGCCAGAGGGCAAAGACTGTACACACACAGGCTACAGCAGACACAGGGGTGGGAGCAGAGGCACAGAGGAGCTGGACAACACACAGCAGGCCCAGCCAAAGCACCACAGGGGTACCCTGGGCAGTACCACAACAGCACCAGTACCTTTGATTTTAATGCATTCAGAGTTAGGATACAGATGTGATGTTGGCATATTGTTAGACATCAGCTTCAAATTCTGTCCTCCTCAGAGTGCAGCATGGAGAAAGGATCCATCTCCATTCAAGTCTTAAGACAGAGGCAATGCTGATTTCCCTGCAGCTTGCATGATAACTCATAACCAAAGAAATCAGGCCTCTCTGCCTAAAACCAGCAGGGCCATCACCCTGCAGAACTGCACTACAGGCCCCTGCCAGTCTAACAGCCTGTCAACATGCAAAAACACTCCATCAAACAAGTGTACATCAACCGTCTAAATTTCCATTTCCTGTTTGATCCATTTGATCACTTTCCAAATAATTTTCTTCACCAGGAAAATATTTTAAAAATTCTCAATGTATCCTAAACATTTATGAAGCTTTCTTTATACCAAACCACACTGAGTTTACAAAAGAAATAGCAGTTTCGCTTTAGGTGAGATCCGAGAGTACTTGGTACGAGTGGAAGCCATCAGCTGAAAGAACTGAAAAATCTCACGAGGTTCTCCTACATTGTACTTTATTTTCAAATATTACTATTGGTTTGTAAGATTCTGGAAGTAAAATTAACTCGATTTCTTAAAAAAACCAACTCACCACTACCCCAACAAATAAAGTAAAAGCCCATTAACACCTCCTGATAGCAACTCATGTCTTATAACTCGAAAGTGAAAGAACATTTGTCCCTACTCTCTACTGTGAGAGGTTCTACACTTCTGAATACATCACAGAAAGGCTGACAGACAGGATGGTCTGACCTCTCTCCATTTCAAATAGTCAAGAGGCATGCCAAAGGAAGAAGCTTTTCAGTCAAATACTTCTTTTATTATTTTTAGTAAGCATTGCTCTACTGGAAGTCAGCAGGACAGGGTCACCAAGCAAAATGTCTTTATATATGACAATATCATCAATCTTTTTAACATTCTTCCTTCCTACATAAAAACCCCATTATAGGGACCAAAACCACCCATGACAGAAGAACACGGAAAAATTCTGTTCAGAACATTTATGCTTGCAATGTGTCCTTTTTTTTCTCCTGCAATTTTAACATAAGAAAGTTTGAAATCATGCTTTTTATTTTCACAGTATCTCAAGTATTCAAATATGGACAACAATTTCTTAATGCCTTGAGTGACATCATATGTGACAAGACTGACCCTCAAATTAATCTGCTTTAGAGTAAGAGAATGAGATGTCTCCAAGGGAAAATGCATGTCTGGGTATGCCACACAGCCACTTGCAGACATTATATAATCCATAAAGTATTTTTCAGAGGTAACTGGGAAACCATAATGATAGTTTCTCAGCAATAACACAAACAAACAAACAAAACCTGGCACAGCACTACGGCTGTATTCTTCCCACCAAAGCAGATCCCCCAGAGATCTTGCAACAACATCCTAAAAGAAGTGAGTATTAATTTATAATCTTTTTAGTATGGAATATGTTGTGCCAAGTAAGAAAAGTGAGATGGAACTGAAATCCGTAAGTATCTGCCTCCCATAGAGCCATCATTTGATAAGAGATGGTGCAACAGACCTAACGTTGAGACTGGGTTTTTTGGTAGAGCATTCTAAATATCTAACTTGAAAGACAGACTTGAAGGAAAATAAAACAGATGTAAGTACTCATTTCAGCCTTTATCCGAAGTTAATCCATACTCAGGGTACATCTCACACAGACTGTCACCCACTATGCTTTAGTTCCTACACTACAGAAACAGGACAGCGTCAGGTCACTGCACATTCCCCAAGGGAATGACGTGGACAGGTACCAGAACACAAGAACTCAAGATGCTGAAAAACACACTCAAGGGAGAACAAACAGTATCCAGTGTGAGAACATGGTGGCCCTAATCTGTCTGCTCAGGCCACTGGCAAGAACAGCACAGCAGGTTGTTCCACATGGAGGATACTGTCGCATCACTCTGAAATTAGGTAGGAATTGCGGAAATCCTGGACTTAAAGCTTCTTCCTGGCAGGAAGGTAGGCAGGCTAAGAAGCTGAGTGCTTAAGAGTGCAGAAGATCCTGCAGAGGCAGGAAGAGTTGTGACACGCTGAACCTTAGGACAGCTGGCGAGATACAGAAGCTGCCCAGAGGACAGGACAGTTGTGTATTGGTATTTATTGCTCTGGTGGGTTCTCTCAGTTGCAAAGGATATGGAAAGTTTCCTTCTCACCCTGACTAGCAGGTTTAGCAGAGTCATACAACTGAAGGACCTCAAGTTGTTTTCTAGTCATGATCTTGAGTCATACCAGAAGTGGTGCAGTGAGTGCACTGCTTATTAAATCAGGCTTTCAAACATCTGGCTTTTCATAGAAAAATAGTGAGAACTCTTGGTGTTAGGTTGCATATTAGAAGCGACAAAACACAATGTAAGTTACACGACACACAGGCAATGTTTTAAAACAAAGAGGTAATGTTTTAAAACAAAGAACCACAAACAAAAAGAGGTTATTAATCCAAACAAGAAGCATCCCAAATGCAATTAATTCAGTAAAACACATGTAATTTGTCAACTGACACCTTTCGGCTCACATAAAAGGAATCCTATCATTTAAATTGAAGATGAGAAGTGTTCTTGGAAGAATGACAGTGTGATAAAGAAATGTAAGTTAAAAGCATTCAAACAAGATCACTTTACCAACTTGCAAATATTAAATATGTATTTTAAGTGCAAGATGCATTTGTGAAATAAAGATCAACTTACTTAGAGATTATCTCTAGGGAAGCTATGAAAATAAAACCACATACACACATACAAACAAATTTCTTGGCATAAGACATTGTTATCCCTATTGCAGAGATGTTTTCCATCGAATTTCAGAACTTCCATTAAGTTTCACCAAGTAATCTCATGATTTGAGTATATAGTTTCTCTATAAACTGACAGAAAAAGAGCTGTCAACAAAACCTTTAAAGAATCCATTTTGCTTGGTAGAGGTTCTCCAAGCCTTTACTCCAGGCAAAGCATCTCACAAGAGACAGGCAGAGCTCCCTGGGGAGGAGAGAGGGGAAGGACTGCACAGAAGAGGTCTCCTGGGACCCTCCCAGCACCTTCTCTTTCCACAGGGTGCTCCACAGCAGCTTACAGCACATCCCCATCCAGGGAACGACATCGCTTCGTTTCAGAAACCGCTGCTTCGCCAAAGCCTCCGGCTCTACTTCAGAACTACTCATTTCAGGAACCCTGACATCAGCTTTTCCAAAGACTCGTGCACTAAGCTGGAGCTAAGCAGTAAAGTCAAAATTCCTAATTAAAGAAACAACCACTTAAACAAAAACACACTGAACGAAACGCATGACAATATTTCAATTCAGAATGAAAATTTAAAATACCATCAAGAGAAAACATTAATTGATTCAAAAAGTCTGCTGGGATGGTAGCCGCTATGAAGTAAATCTGAATAGAGACCCTGAAGGAAAGCAGCAAAACTTGTTACACTGGAGTACAACATATGGTTCAGCTCTTGCTCTCTACTGATGGTGGTAAGAGTTATTCTGTCTTCTCCCCTCTTTTCTTAAGCAAGCAGTAAGGCATTATTTAATTTAATGAGCAAGTACTCAGAGATACTAATTGGATTCACTTTAAAAATAAAATCCGTATGTGCAGAAACATGAATTCTGTAGCATTTAAAAGACTATTTACAAGAGATGAGAAAATATGTTTAAGGATTAATAGCAGAGACAAAAGATGAAAATCATCTGCAGTCTAATATCTATTTGTAGAACAGAACTAATTTAATGTTTTAGCTTTGTTTTTTAAAGTGAGATAGACTTTTTGTGTTAATAAACAATGTCCTGCAAAAGCCTTTGTTGTTTTAAAACTTCTACTATGCTTTTTAAGCATTAAAAGCAAGATTTGCTACTTTCTATATCCATATCCCACTCAACCTTCTCTCCTATATTATCTTCTCCCTACTTTTCCAAGGCAAAAAGGAATGAAAGCAGGCTGAGGGAAACAGAAAAAGAAAGTAGTTAAAATTTAATTATTCTTCTGGCTTAAAATTTAGCTCCTTCTGAAGAATTCTAGCAAAGACTTGAGACAGAAATGTAACTTCCTTTATGGCAATAAACTCCTTTTGGCCATCTTTTCTAAGATACAACAACCCAAACACAAAAGCCAGGACGCACCACAGCAATTTTAACTTGGCCTTAGCAACTCGATACTGTTCTGATGAAAACTACCTCCAAGCTTCCCCTCATAAAAGCTGACACTCTGCTCAGTCCAAGGTATTAAATGGTTTCAGGGTAACCTTACACTGGAAGTAGCCTCATGACATTATTTTAGTTCCACATTTTGGGAAGTGTTTTCATTAAAGAAAGACAAGACAAAATTCCTAAAGAACAAATACCTGAGGCTACAGAACATGTACCTGAGCACATCCCTACCACATCCTTGCTTCAGCAGCCTTTGGAAGAATAAGTGCATGAAGAGCCCACAAAATGTATAAAGGTTACTAGTGCAAAATACACATAGAATAAACTTTTTAAAAGGCAATCTAGAGAAATCCCTCAGCTTCCTAGGGCTCATCTCTATGGTCGTGCTACAATTATTTTTGTTAAACTTAAGTGAATGCAGTGTATATTAATCTATACAACCCCCTAAATGAGAACTTTTATTCCATTACAGAATTTTTTTGCTTCCCTATCTAGTGGAATTCACTTGGGAAAGGTTTATTCTGAATTTAAAAGCTAGTAACTTTATAACAAGAGCAGTTTACTGGCATGACTAGTGAAACCTTTCTAAATAGCCAAACACTTGTAAAATCAGCTACAACTGATAGGCCGTTCCAGTGGGACATTTGGTCCCCAAAGGGGCAGCGCCCTGCACCTCTCCCTACTCACACCTCCCTGTTGCCTCCTCTGGGTTGAGCACAGCATTGTGCCACTGGGAAGGGAGCCGGGCAAAACCATTCCGACAGAAAAGCCAGGAGGCGTCGTTTGGATGAGTGGGACGGAGCGGGTGGGCGCGCGGGAGATGGGCCGTGAGGAGCGGCAGCAGGGAACAGGACTGTTTCTTCCAGCGGCGCTCAGCGGTGGGATCAGATTAGGGTGTGTTGTGAAACTGCTCACAAAGGCAGTGCACACACACCAATGAACACCTTGGAGCTGCCACGCAGACGTACCCTACGGCTACGCCAAGTTCAGACCGCGGGAAAAGCGCGTATCTACGCTCTCAAATGCTTTCTTCCTGAAAGGAAGCATAAAAGTCAACAATAATTCTGCAATTCCTAATGCTAATGAAGAAAGAGGTAGCAAGAGGGCTTAATAGCATATTTAAACTACTAATGTCTAGGCATTTCCATGAATAAAATCACCATCAATGCAAGCCCAATGAAAGAAAAAAATCAGAACTTAACAGGTTCCTTTAGATCCCTATCAAACCATGAAACATGCTGAGTATTCTCATCACATCAGAAAATATGTTTATTTGCACTATTAAAATATGGATATAGTCCAATATAAAAGGAAACATAGCTAGCTTTCACAATATCAAAGGTTCAATTTTTAACATACTGCAGAAGCCTAGAAAGTAAAAAATAATACCCTACTTAATGGTTCTAAATAAAGAACATTAAGTAAGATTCTCTCTCATCTCCCTACTCAGAAACATAAGACACAGCTGAAAGAACGATTTTTAAATTAACACAAAAGTGTTTTTAAGAATCAATTAGAATGTGTTGACTTGCAAAAAGAAAGCAATCAAACGTAAATCATTACAAACAGGTTCACAGGTCATAAAATCAACACATTCTAAAAGGTAACATGATACACTCTTACAACTTGTTGCACATTTATTTCTAAGTGCTGAACACATGCCAGTAACAGGGCCTGATCCACCAAGATTTACACTCATACTGAGCTGTGAATAGTCCTATTACAATCAACACCATTACACACAGAAAATCTCCTTATCGTGCATAAAATTATCCATGCATGAAAATCTTTGTCACCTTTCTTATCCTGAAATCTCTATTCCATCACCACCAGCATAACTATAATCCAATATCAAATGTGCATATCAAAAAGCTTTTGATACTGTATTGAAAAAGCCACAGTTCCATGTCAAAATCCACAGGCGTGTCAACAACATAGCAAATATACTTTAAATAGTCCAAAAGTCATAGGTAATGTTACTTTTTATCTGGAAAAAAAAGGTCACTGGTTTTGTGGCATTAAATTATAAACTACTAGAAAATAGTTATTTTTGAGAATTTATCTGGGAATTTCTTTCACTGTGTAGTTAACCTCAAAAGAACAATGCAGGATTTCGGCCTTAGCACCATGAAATTTGGGCACTCAAAAATGCTCACTCTGGGGACTTCTGATTACATATTTAGGAAAACAAGCACTACACATAACTAAGACCACACAGCATCTTTTAAATAGTATTTTATAACTTCACTCCAACTGGTGAAAGTTTTGTGAAATTTCTTCTATCACACACATGCCTCAGGCTGAAACTTTATAAAAATATTTCAGATAATGTATTGAATGGTTTTTCACTTGATTCCGACAACAGTACAGTTCTATCACAAAGCTGAGCCAATATAACAACTAAAGGCCATTGAAAGGGGCAATCCTGATCCCTCCTCCTAACTCGCAGAGTCCACTCTATCTTTAGTGCCTACTTTGATGCTCAGGTAAAGACACTTGTTTACACCCCACAGCCTGGCAATTTTTTTTTTCCAAGTTATTAATTTTCTGCCAGGTTAACTCACTGACTAGATTTATCACAAACACAGTGTATCAGAACAGCTGAAAACAGGGTGCAGGAGGCGGCCCTTCCCTGTTCAGCATTCAAAGCCCTACTCTCTCAGCCCATCTCATAAAATTTCACCTTGAAAATGAACAGAGAATAAGAATACGTTACTTTTTTTAATGCAATTTTGTTTTTACAAGCCCTTGAATTCACTGGGCCTCACTACTCATTTACCATCTGCAAGTATCTGTGAAGCATCTCTACTCATCACTAGCACTATGCTAGTGCTGCTTTACAGAAGATGACAACCTGCTGTTGCTCTCAAATTGGCCCAAATGGAAAAGGTCTGTATATATGTGTGCATGTATTCCTTATCCTTGGTGGATAAGGAATTGGCTGGATGGGTGCACTCAGAGGGTTGTGGTCAATGGCCCAGGGTCCAAGTGCAGACCAGTGATGACTGGGATTCCTCAGAGGTTGGTACTGGCACTGGTGCTGTTTAACATCTGTGCCAGGGACACGGACAGTGGGATCGAGGGCACCCTCAGCAGGTTCCCAACGACACCAAGTGTGCTTGGAGAGAAAGGATGCCATCCAGAGGGACCCTGACAGGCTGGAAAGATGGGCCTGTGCCACCTTCATCAAGTTCAACACGGCCTAGTGTAAGATCCTGGAAGGCTGAGACAGGACAATCCCAAGTACAATATTGGTACTGTCTTTTTTTTTTAATACAAATATCATAAATACATGTGCATGTGTGTATATATATATATATATATATATATGTTTTTCTACAGCACACTGGATGGAATGCTCCATAAATATATGTGAAACTAGTCAGACAGCTTATAATATCCTTGCTCTGTTAGTTTCAAGTGCCAAAACATGTGTAAATGAGTCACAGAGTGCATGAAAAGAAATCCACAACCATTTAGACAGCTGAATGCTACCTTGCAAAATAGGATCAAAGCCATTTCTACCAAATTTTTTTTTAAATAGGTGATCAATAATTATACTTTCCACATTTTCTGGGTGCTTATTCTGACACATTTGGGTCAGATTGACCCAAAATGCTGAGTACTCAAGGCTGCAATTAAATAATTTACAGCAATATTTTAAAAATACAAAGATGAATCCAATGCCGTTATTTTAATTTTAAGAAAAAGCTCTTAAAGAGCTCAATGGACACGCACACCAAACACAAAGTTTCATCTTACTCACAGGCACCAACTCTCCAGCCATAAAGTAAGAAATATCCATTTCCTTTCCCTGAGGCATAGTAAAATACTTGTAATAACAAGCAATGTTCAATATAGGTCACAAGGGTGAACTAATCAGTTTACAGTGCTCTTGTTCCTGCAGCCAGCACAGCCCCTGAGGGCAGAAGGCAGCACACCTCAGATGGGAAGGGAAGCCTACACCAGTTACTGCGATAAGGTGGGCTGGGAGGAGGTGGGCAAGAGGGGTCTGGCCTCTGCCAGGTCCTCATCACTGACCAGGAAGCACAACCAACCAGTGGGTCTTAAACTAACAAGGAGCAGCCACTTTGGTGCACAGTCACAAGGGGAATGGGGCACGCCAGTGTGGGACTGTCATCAAGAAGAACTAAGCATGACAGGAAGACTGAAGAGAGAAACACTATTTACCACCATGACCTAACAGAACTGTGAGGGATTTCGCTTCTTTTCACAGCTCTGCCACTGCTCTTGGGGCAAATCTGTTATCTTGGCAAATCATTCCCTGTCCCGTCTTTCCATTCCTTGTATCTAAATCAGGTGCAATGATCCACCTAGGATTTAGGTGTGAAGGGAGTAGTAGGAACTATCTGTGAGGGCCTCACAAGCCTACTGATAACCATTAGAGAAATTTCACATAGAAATGTATTCATTCTGCCTTCAGAGCAGGATTAAGCAGAGCACAGTAAGAGAACACGCATTATGCAACAAGGAGAAAGCAAAGTACAGGGCAGCTGCTTATTCAATTCATGTACATTCAAAAAGATAGGGGCTTTGGGGTGTGTCCATGTATCATGAAATACTATGGTATAATATTAAGGTACAATATATTAGTAATATAATGAGGATGATAAAATTAAGTGGCATAGGTAAAGCTCAATGTTGCAATTTTAAGGCTTGCATGCCTGACTTACACCTAAAATTGCTCTTTTAAAGCATGTTTTTCTTGTAGTATCTTTACTTCAGCTTCATTATTTTCTAAAAGGCCATATACATGTACTAAAGAAAAACAGTAATTACAGAAAAATTCAAGACAATTATTTAATACATCCATATAGATTAAATAACATTGGACAATAAGCTAACATAAGTATAACCAAGGTTTTGTTCAAAAAACCTGACAGTCAGCTGCAAAAGCCATCTTAGAGATTCTGGAAGACATTCCTCATTTACATACATGACAGCATAAGGAAAACTTACAGGAAAAAAACCAATGCTATTCTAAATCATAGGTGAGAAGGCCATGAATAATGACAATACAGATTTTACAGAGAAAAGGTGCTATTTCTAGATCTTACTTCAGCATTTGAAAATGTTTTTTCAACATGGGCTTTCAGGTTGTGAAAGCAACTCAAGTATTTTAGAATACAGGAACCATTCTCCTAAGTTCCAATTTCAACTTTAGCTCATCACCGTGCACAAAGTAGGCATTTTTTCCTAACTTCATTTCAGCAATCTTATTCAGGGGAAGATTACATTCTGTGCAACATCTAGAAACAAATTCTGTAAAATATGGCTGGCTCCCAGTACACTAACTTTCTACCTGGTGATACTGGCAAGGAACATTTTCTCATCTAAACCTGCAGAGAAGGGAGTGTCATACCTCAACATAACTTCATTTTTAATGGGTATTTATTTCTTATCAGCTGTGCTTCACACATACCCTTCATTTACACATGGAACAGTAACCTCCAATAATCCAGTTAATCTGAAATATGATAGAATCCAGACAGAGCAAGCAAATTCTATGCTTTCTACACTGTTTTTCAAACACCACTCTTACCTTCAGTGGCCATCTTTCAGACCCACCTGAAAAGATGAGGCCAAAAGTCTGGGCCAGAAGATCTGAAAACGCTTAAAGACAAAGATCTCTACTAACTGCTCCACTCCTCAAACTGTACAGCTCTACTCAACCTACCAAAAAAACAAAGGCCTTTCAGAAACTTATCTATTTCACAAGAGTAATACACCTGGCAACTAAAAATTACAAAACTAACCACGAAGCATAGCAAATAATCTACTTCAATCACACAAATATCTACTTCACTTTTGCTAACATAAACACAAGGCAACACACATGTAACACAGTCAATGAAAAAAATAAGCCCATATAATAATCTCCTGAGGAAAGAAAAAGAATCACAGGTGGCAGTTACTCATCAAAATGCACAAGACATTTCCCAAGGGTGTTTGGACCCTTCAGAGATGGCAGCTGTATAAGAATATAAAAACAGTGAAATGACAATGATTTAGGTGTTACTAGAAGCAGTGTACCCTGGTGGTAGCCCTTTCTTTCCTTTAACGCATGATAACAAACAAGAAGCAGAGGATGCTGTGATGCTCCATTAGGGAGAGCACTGACCAACAGTGAACCAGAAAAATCTATCACTGTTCTTCAAAGTACTCGAGCAGTTACAAACTGGGCACCAAGGAGCAATTTTCATCAGTGGAATCAGGGATTGTTGTGGCCTAACCAGGACTCTGTTACAACGGCATCTGAACAGTATCAAGCACCTTCATCAAGAATAAACAGAAGAGTCAGCACATAAACTGACACGTGTTAGTATTCAAACATGGTATGAAATCAGCCACAGGCGGAAGGAGTAGAAATAAACTTTAAAATCATTGGAAGTGAGCAACTAGATCTCTTTCTCAAAACCCTTCTTGGAACAAAAGCATGTTACAGACCACTTGCCAAGACAACAAAGAAGTTCTTTAATATACTTCTCTGCAGTTAGGAATGCTTTTTCTAAATTGTCGCAACAACTCTACCACCTCTCTACTGCTAACCAACACTTGTGGTCAGATTAAATCAACTAAGAACTATTCCTATCCCACTTATATAAAATTCCAGAATTGTAAATCAGCCTTTTTTAATCTGGATGATCCTCACTTCAAAAGGAAAAAAAAAAGGCAAATCAAGTTCTAAATCCTGTGTGCTTCTGCAGCATATCCTCTTCAAAAGACTATCCATAACCTCAACAAGAACTTCCAGGTAACTTTTTCCCTTAATACTTCAAGAATGGTATGAACAAGGAATCCCACTGACTTCTACCACATACCCCAAGGTGATTATTCTTCATTACTGTTTTAAATTTCCCAAACAATTTTCAGGCACTTAAACCCATTTTCAGATCAAGGCAAGCCAAAACATGAGATGTCTAGAAACTATTTTATAAGAGCAATAACAAGACAGATATCCTGGACCATTAACTAACACTGAAAATAATTTTTTTTAAAAAATATTCAGACTTCTCAGGATTCTCCTCTCTTGAATAAAAAGGTTGTGGAAATTGGATTCTACCTCAATGACTTTGGTGCCCTGCAGCTAATTCTCACTAATTAAGTCCTAGAATGCACTAAAACAGGAATTCAGAATGATCAAAAGATATGATGTGTGTTTACAAAAACTCCTATAATTATTAGGAATAAAAATCGTGAAGGTCCTTGATGCCATTAACTCACAGGCCATTAATTAAGGGCTACCATTCCAAACAGGTCTGAAATTTCTGAGAACCCATAGTCAAATAACTTCATGATTAAGCCAAGTTTTAGCAAAATACATTCAATACAACCCATATTACTAAGTAAGCAGGAAACCAGTCTGTGAAGTCAGAAAATATTCTGACAGGATTCTGATGAAAAAAAAAAAAAACCTCAGCAGGTTCTGCCTTTATAAACTACTTTCCAGATTCTGTTTCCTCATCCAACCGTGTTAAGAGTCTCAAGCCCTGAATACACTGATGGAGCTGCACTCACCAGGTTCCCTCAAGGCACAGATGTGTCCCATAGGTAACAGGGTAACAATTTATTACAGAATCCTAGAATGGTCTGGGTTGAAAGGGACCTTAAAAATCATCTGGTTCCAATCCCCCGGCCATGGGCAGGGATACCTTCCACTGAATCAGGTTGCTCAGAGCCCCATCCAGCCTGGTCTTGAACACTGCCAGGCATGGGGCATCCACAGCTTCTCTAGACACCCTATTCCAGTGTCTCACCACTCCCACAGTCAAGAATTTCTTCCTATCTACTCTAAATCTAACTTTTTTCTGTTTAAAGCCATTCCCCCTGGTCCTATCACTACTTGTCCAGGTACTCAAGATGGAAGCACCAGAGCCGAGACTTCTCTGCAGAACTTGTGTCCAACCAAATAAGGGAAATAATGAGTTGTTCAATGTCACAGCAAGTTTTAAGCATGCAAGATGTAACTACAAGATTCCATTTTTTCTGCAGATGCAGCCACACTCCCATCACCACCATAACTGTGGAAAGCCCCCTGCCTGTCCTGTGACCTCTAAGGGATGCAATCCAGGGATGACACAAAGGCAGCTAGAGTGTAAACTGCAAGGTCATGCAAAGAATTGAGAGATTAGGTTTTCTCTAGGTTTGCCCTTTTAGTGTTCCTTGAAAAGTGACAGCAAACTCACACTGAAAGCTGCATCACATTCGATCCAACACAGAGCATGTAACACAGAGTACAGGTTCCTAACAGGCACCAGCCTGAGCACGCCTGGTTTGCATGATCTACTTTTAACTGTCACATTCAGACAACAAGCCCACTGGTTTTGTCTACAAATTGCCACCTACTCCACATATTCCAGCAAAATACTGTGACAACTGGATGATCATCCTCTGCATGCTCCTCTTCTATAAACTCTATTTTATTCTCCCTCTCAGTAATTTAATTTCATCATAAAAAACACATTTCAAATACATAAAAATTCTTTTCTAGGAGTCATTTAAAAAGAAAACTTCATAATCTCTACCAGGAAAAAATAACATTAAAGCCAAGTAGCTTCTCCTTACTTCCTTACACCCCATAACAATACAAGCTTTCCTGATCCTCAGAACACAATCACATAACTTTGACATCTTTTGCTGACTCAGATAAAAAATCATCACAAAACACAACTGTCAGGTTCACCAGTGACAGAGGAAGCTCCTGAGAACCACAGCCTAATAAAGCTTTCCTCCTTGAGGGATGACAGCAGTTTCTCCCATATGAAAGATTCATTTTTACTTGATATTGTTAAAGCAATATTCACACAGAGCACCTTCACACTAGACTTTACTTTCAAAAAAACCAGTTATAAGGTCAAAACGTAAGTTGAAAACCAGTATTTCATGGGCATGTCTGGAAAATCTGCAAGTGATTGTGGTAAAAAATTGTATCACATGTTGCTACCCCTAGGACTGACCATCTCCCTCTGCAGCTGATCTACAGCAGTCAGTACAAAAATTTTCTTCAAAGTAAGCAGTGTAAGATTACTCTAGGAAAAAGGGAGTTGGCTGAGTTTATCAATCTATTGTAAAGAACTTCTTTGTTAAAAGAAACTTTACAGACAAAAAGGAGAATGTTTCTTACATTTATGTATATAGCTACTGCTGCATCTAGAACTGCTCTGTGCTATAAATGACCCAACTTAAAAGCCTGACAATTGTCATCCATCTCACATTTATTTTGTTTGATAGAGACTGACATGTAACAGTGACCTATGTTAGAAACCACTGTGTGTATGTGGTCAAAACCAGATGAGAATCATGCCTCAGGAGATGATAATTCGCTTCAGAGTACTCTTACTGAGAAACTCTGAAATCATCCACTGAATCTGGAAATTCTGACTGTCATAATGCTTACAGACTAAAAAAAATCATCTATGGATCCTGTGAAATGTATTTATTTCTTGGCTTATACACTCATTTTTCTCCCTCTTCCCTCCCTTTACAAAACTGAAGAATGTCTGCAATGCATACTAAAGATTCACTTGTTGAAAGCAAGACTAAATAGTTTTCACTACCCAAGGAAGCCTGCAGAAAGCTGGTGTATTTAGAAGCTGCTTCCTTGCTTTGCCTCTTCCCAGTGACATCCCAGGCACTAACCCACATAATGTGCTGGCAAAACAAACTTCACTTTATGATGAACATTTCTCATTCTCCATGGCTAGAGCTTCAGACCAGACATCATCATAAATACATGCTACAAGTGTCTTGTATTTACATATACATGCACACATACTTTTTAGGAGCATTGTCACCATTTCCTTGTTTCAAATCCAATCCCAACAACAGAAAAACAGAATTTTTCAGGGCAATCACATAGCAGTTAATATTCAGAGCATGTAAAAAGTTGTTTCTTCCCTTTACTTGAACACTGCTAGCGACCATATGACTATGCCAAACCTGCACAGCATCAGCATTTCTCACTTCACCTCTTGCACTAAGGTAACACGACTTGGTCATGATGTTACTGGCATTGTAAACCTTTCTAATGAGGTCTTTTAAATCCATATTGGGGTGTATAAGTAGCAAAGGCTAATAGAGACTTTATGGGAAATTATTACAAAAACATTTAAGACAGCTGTACAAATTTTTATGAATGGGCATCTTTTAACCTTATAGATGTAGCTGCCATTTGAAACAATTTTAGAGCAGAAGGCTTATCAGTCTCACAGCTGAGCTCACAGATATCACAACAGCTTCACGCATGAGTAATATCACATGTTATATCAAGAAACTGTTTTATGGACATTTTACAGGCACCTTGATTTTTGGTTTTGGTTTTTATGTTGGATTTTTTGGGTTTTTTCCAGTGCAAAAGATCTAGACAGTTTATATTTGATAGGCTGTTCATAAATTATACCCTACTGCTGTTTGCAGGTTGGAACTTCTTCCCACACAGATTTCATTTTATCATCAGACTGTTTAATTCTGCGCTTATAAAAATGTCATCCTAGTCATAAGGGAAGAATTAGACAGCACTGTCTTAAGATTTTCTGCACATACTGTGACAAGATGCAGATACTGTGATACTAATATGCCAGTAGAGTATACCAATTGCAGGATCAGGCCAATACACATGCTGGTATTGAGCTATGTCTTGCTGTTTTCAGAAGTGCAATGAAATCACAAAGTAATATAAATTAGTAATACATTAACTACATTACAGTATTCGCACTGTCACCTCTTGATATCATAGCCTGGAATACACTAACACACTGATAATACCCTAAGAGTACATTAAAAATTATTTTGGAGCACAAGCAGTACCAGTTTCTATATTATCTTCCAAAATAACATTCTGACAGTGTGAAAGAAGTTATCAGGAGATCCTAATCCTTCTGCATATTGTGGATGCCACAATCTTTCTAAAATACAGCAAATTTCCCCTTAGGACACACTTATAATCAAGTTCTGTGTGAACATATTACAGATTTTTCCAGGTATTTTATCCAACATGCTGAATGATACATGAAAAATACCTCTATCTGGAGTTAGGGGAAGATCATTTAATCACATATAATACTGGAATACTCACATATGTTATTGTATTTTAATTTGTACAATAATTTGTAAGTTTAAAATTTTATCACTTGTGTAGTTTATGGAATTATTGCTGATGTATAAAACATTCTGTTCTATGCAGATAAAAAAAATGTATATTTAAAATGTATATAGAGTTCTAGCTAATGAGCTAAACAGATGGAGTTGTGTACTTAACTTCACTGGAAAGTACTGAAATAAAGTAACTAACAGCATTTGTGTAAATGAAAATAAATCTCATGAAAATCTGAATGGATTTTCCTTTGTAAGACTGAAATTTGTGCTTGGCATATAACCATGTATTACAGCCAATGGCTGTGTTTTGCTGACATGTCCTGTCAATAGCTATGTCTCAGCTGTAAAAAAACAGTAAGTTTGTACATTTAACTCAATACTAGTTCAAGGGTTTCTGCACAGATCCCAATTTTCAGAAGAGAAAAAAGAAAAAACTTCATGAATCTCAGTACTCCAAGAAATATAATTGTCCTGAAAGTATTTCTGTCAAAAAACCCTAAACAAATTAAAGTGGAACTTAATCACAGGCCTGGTCTTTCACATAAGCCCTGCAACCTGACAGAAGCAGACACCCATGTCTGGTTACATCCATGGAGCCTTTGTGGGACCACTTTTGTCTTTAAACACTCAGTTATGCAGATCAGACTGCAAGCTGAAGACTTGAATCTATTTCATCATAAATGATTCTGGTTTGAAAGGCAGCTATCATTAAAATGCCAGGCAAAGGCACAGGAAGTACTTATTTTAAATAAAACTTATCTATTTATCTGTTAGATCCATTTAAGAGCCTTCAAGGTAAAAATATTTCCATTGGCATTTACTTTTGAATGCTTGTACCATTCATTTGATATACAAGATACTGCTAAGTTTGGACAAGAAAGCTGGATGCTTCAGTTTCATGTTTAGGGTAACAGCAGTATCTTCATTTTTCAAAGATGTTACCCCAACATTACTATTTCTTATTTAACTTCTGTTATTTCACAGAGAAAAATGTGTTTTACATTAGAGCCAAAATTAAATCAAACTTAATCCCAAATTATGCTAAACACTTAAAGTGGTTTTGATAGATTAAGACCCACTCCATCAAGCTGCTCCGTACAGACAGGACTCCATTTGTAAGAGCCCACACAGCAATTCTCACTGGAGGAAGACTCTACAGAGATTCCAGTCACAAAAAAAATCACAAATGCCCAGCAGCAAATACAAAAAATAAACCCAGCATGATTTCCCCAAAATACAAGAATTCAATGAACTGTTCCTCCCCGTTAGCATATTTTAAGATGTTTAATCTAAATCCATACATTAACAATCAATACCTTGAACTTCACTATTTGCAAGTTTACATTACTGAACCTGAGGTGCCAAGAACTTATCTGGAAGTGAGAACTCTTTAAGATGTACCATCACCGTATTTCACTGGAGTAATATATTCTTAGCATTCTCACAGTTCAACTCTAACATTACTGGTACGCAGAAATTCTTAGCTGAGTGCATAAACTTCCAACCTCAGTGGTTTTACACCAACAACTGTCTTTAGTACACCTGCACGCTCCACAGCACCTTAAATCTTCATACAAATAAACTTGAAGACATCGAACTGAGAGGGAAAATCACCTTTTGAGAAACTACATAATAATATTCCCAAAGTACGTGTTCCTTCAGGTGAACAATTTAGCCTGCAATGCAACTTTTCACATTCTGAGTAATTTTTCTCCCAATTTTTTTTAATCATTGGGGTTCTTCAAGTAGCTACTTACCTACTTACAGTTTGATTTCATAATGCATTATATTAGGGATTTTTCCATAAACAGAATATGTTTGCAATACAGTAGACATGAAACACACATGGACAAGACAGACAATAACAGAAGCACAGATTAAATACACATCTGTTCATTCAGGTCTCAGCCTGAGAGTGAACACAGAAGTACACAGGCAGACAGCAGCCTAAATGCAAGAGGTCACCCCCTTTTTTTTAAACTTTATTCATTTAGATGAGCTCACTGACTAAGTACATGTATATTTGGGGAAGAGGAGCATGCAGACATCCAGAAACAACTACAAAGAAAACACTTTTGAAAACTGAACACACACATACATTCAGTTGTGTATTCATGACAAAAGGCCATGACAACAGTTTTCAGGAAACTGTGCAATTGAAAATTAATTTTGTTTTCCTAAATTACTGCAACAAGAGCGGGGTTTGCTTGCCTCTCCTAGGAATGTGTCTGTACCCTGTACCAAGAGCCTGCAGATCCCAGGAGATCCACAGGAAAGCAGGCCTCATGTGCTCCAGAGCTTCCGGCACAGCCAGAACTCCTGCAGATGACAGCTGTCACTGGACACAAGCCCCCAACGCTGGAACTGAACAGTGAAAAACTTCCATTGCCTGGAAGCAGTGTAGAGAATGCAAACTTTTCATGTAGCAGGATAGATTTTAAGTCTGGATCAGACCATTGGTTTATCTGGACTGATTTTGAGAACAGCAGAACAACACCTGCAAAAATTCATACAGGGTAGTACTATTTTTCTACTACTTCCCCTCACAAGGCATGCTCATGCCTTCCAAACTCATGGAGAATGGCTACAAAATTTGTACCACTTACAACAATGAAATTGGATATGGGCACTCCAAAATGTTGAAGCATGACGAGCCCACGTATGTATTCCTAGCAAGCTTGTAAAGTGCTACTGAAAATTGCAAGTACAGCAAATAAACAAAGCAGCTGAGATCTTATTCAAAAGAAAAAACACAATCCTCTGTCATTCGTCCTGTGCCAACGGCAGTGATGCTCATCAGGAATAAGACATCTCTCCCATTACAACTTCTTGGACCAGAATGTCATGTATATGCAGAGATAGGTCAGGCTCCAAGAGGACTTTCAAAGCAAGACTAAAGTTGTGACCACTGGATTTCATATATCTACCTATTTTTTTATCGTAGTTCAAAATCCCTCACAGCTGCTCTGAATAGTTTACAGAAACAAAGTGATCAGAGAGATGATGTATGCTTGCAACATAAATGTCTTCCCTTTCCATGAGCCAGCTTAATGCAGACGTTGCTGCACTCATCCCAGCTGAGGTTTGGCAGGAATCGGGGGAGGAAAGATGATGAAGAGTGAAAGTGTTTGAAGCCCAACTAATTTCTCTTCAACTCCTACTGGTCCCCCCTGCTCTCCCAAGCCACTTCCAGCCTGGCACTTGTTAGCAGCTCCCGACGCTGGGGAAAAGAGGTCCCTTGCAAAAGCTTCCTCCGAGCAGCTGAGAGGAGACTCTGAGAAGGTTATGCAGAAATAAAACCAAACGAAATGACTGTTCACAGGTCAGCACGCTTCACCTATCTTACACCGGGAACAATGGAGAAGCGGGCAGCGGGAGGATACGGCCCAGGAGGACGGGGCCGGGGGGACGGGCTGTCCGTCCGTCCGTCCGTCGGTCGGCTCTTTGTCCGTCTGTCCGTCTGTCAGGCGGCCCCGCTGGCCCCATCCCCGCCGCCCCGGCGCGGCCTGCGCNTCTTTGTCCGTCTGTCCGTCTGTCAGGCGGCCCCGCTGGCCCCATCCCCGCCGCCCCGGCGCGGCCTGCGCGGCCCCGCTGCTCCCGGCCGGGGGAGCGGACGGAGCGGGAGGAGCGGGAGCGGCGGGAGCAGCGGGCGGAGGGCGCCCGCCGCCTCCTCATCCCCCGCTCCCCGCCGGCCTCTCCGCGCCGGAGCCAAGTGCGGCCCATGCGGGACGCGCCGCGCCGAGGCCCCCCTTCCCTTCCGTCCCTTCCCTCTCCTCCTCCTCCTCCTCCCTTCCTCCCTCCGCGCACCGAACGGCCCCGACCGGCCCCGGCTCGCTCCCGCCGGCACTTACCGGCCGCAGAGCTGCGAGGAGAAGACGGCCGGGCCGGGCCGGGCC